>SCHK01406775.1:0-11739 GCA_004124795.1 Poropuntius huangchuchieni | reverse complement strand
TGGGCATTATATGACTCCTTTTATAATAATTAATTATTTTTGTCAATTATAGTGCAAAAGAATGCCCTGAAATGGGGGAAACTGGGGCTAGTTGTCATACCTTCATTCAGCAAACTAAACACAGCTGTGTTGTTTGAAGACACGCAACAATTCTGTTATGGCTTTAAAGGTAATCTGTTCTCTGCAAAATTGAGCTAGTGCGTTAACTGTGTTAAAATATTTTAATCGTGTTATTTTTTCATAACTAATTAAGTTAACATGTTAAACTGACAGCCCTAATGTAAAACAAATGTGTGAGAAAAATTTAAGATTTTGTTTGTTTTTGTTTTTTGAAGTGATGCATTGAAGAACCACTTTGTGTACCCCAAAGAACCTTTGAGTGAACAGATCTGAAAAGAAGTGTGAAGAGCATTTTAATCATCTAAAATCCCTTTCCACTATAAAGAACCTTTAATGCATTGAAAAGTTGCTATTGATGTTAAAAGTTCTTTGTGGAACCATAAATGCCAATAAAGAACCGTAATAGTGAAAGTCCTTTGAATTGCATTCCATTTTAGCTCAATTATGAATGCACACAAACCATCTTTGAAAAGGGTCGAGGCTATGATATTGCAGTGGTCCTCAGGGCTTTCACAATTTCTTTGCCAATGGCAAGATTTATCTGTCAAAGTTGGACAGAAAACTGTTGATAAGGTGATTTGCTAGACGTGAGTGCAGAGTTTAGTTGTGTAATGTATTATTACAGGCACATGGTGGAAGAGGAAAGGCCTGCTGTGGTTATTGATGAGGATCCTGTTGTTTTATTGAGTGATAATCCAAGGACTACTCTACATTTGAAGACGAGAAGGACAGAAGAGGAATAGGACTACAGTAGGTGTCAATCAAAGCTCAGTTTTTCCTCTGCTGTCAGGATAATCCTTCATGTTCTCTCTCAGACAAACACTGCAATTTCTAAGAATATTCAAGAGCACTGATAAATAACCAGGTAATCCTTTAGCACACTGACATTTAATTAATCTATAGATCACGTTTCCATCTCAGCCCTTATAACTTTGGGCACAAATGTCTCTTTGCTATATTCCGCACAATGATTAAAGTGCTTGTTGCACAATTTTCTGTTCACCCTTGTGAATTAAAGCCTATGAGAAAAGCAGGGCAGACTAGCTGTAAATTCACTAGTTTTTCAAACTCCGCTGAGGTTTGTGCTAATTGGTCTCAATTGTGCTGCCAGCTGAAGCCTGTCGGTGCCTGATTTGTTGTTTGAGTCATCATTCATTATTAAAGCGGGTCAGAAACTTCACCACATCACCAAGTTCATCGATAAAAATAGGATTTCACACGGGAATTCCATATAGCAGATCCTGAAAGGTCACCGAATTGATTGGTTTTAATATACATAAGATCTAGTTTTTCATTTCAGTCTGCTAGCATTGCAACGAAAACTCTTTAGTTGACAGTGCTGATCGGCAGTACGGTGAGCGTCACTCTCGACTGCGTGGAGTGTTTGTCTTGTGGAGCACCGATACTCAAGATCGGGCCTTGAACTTTACAGACAATCTCCAGCAGTTGAGCTGAAAATAGACTGCAACAGAAAGTGGCACACATAAAAATGGCTTATTGATTCTTGATCGGCATACAATGACATTCAGCCCATCTGTGGAAATTTTAAATGCAATTTATTTGGAAATGTCACGCTGCTTTTTTTTTTCCACTCAAGGAAATCAAATCTTCCTGCATACGAAAGGATGAGTGTCTGAATGTGTTGGCATGGTAAAAAAAAAAAGGAAATCATCAATTACGTTTATGAAAATAAGAACTCACAATGAGGCCATGCAGCTGAAGAAAACCGTGTTAATGCATGCTGTTTAATGTATATTTAATTCACAACCCCTCTATGGAGCCAATGAATGAAATATAATGAATTCATTTATGGCATTTGAACAAAGTGCCACAAAAATTTTATGACATACTATGACCTTGTGGAGCATCTGCAAATTAAACCCCTCTGTAATCTTTCTAGAGGCTGCAGCACTTTTTCCAGATATGTGCACACAGAAATCTCTCTCAGGATAGCTTCAGACATTATGGACCGTGGGGAAATCGGTACACAGCACTCTGTCGTATTATGTGTCAGTATAGCGCTTGCTTGGATGTCCCAATAGGACGGCTACTCTGACAGGACTCAATGCATTTGAAGTTGCTGTGAAATCCCAGACTGAATTAGAACTCTTTATTCCTAGCAGCATTCCTGGTGAAAAACCACCTCAGTAGCGAGGTAAGACCTGGCCATCGACTGGTCTGTCACCCTTACTGACAGAGACAGACAGGGACATGTGAGCAATACAGTGGACTTACAAAGTTTTCCTTTCCAACATCAAGGCAATTCCAACCTGCCATGGTAAATTGAGCTAATTGCATTTTTATAAAAGAAAATAAATTTCTTTGTCATACGACTAATACATTGGGGGGAAAAAATTCATTGAATTTACTAAAAAATTTTAAGGTAAGTGGTTGCAATCAATTTATTTTAGCTACATTTAAATAAACAAATTTAGTTTACTAATATTCAACTTTTTTTTTTAAATAAATAGTTTGCAGCCACTTACCTTAGTGTCACTTTTTTCAGTGTAGGTCATCTTCGGGTAAAATAAAAGCTACAACATAATTTATGCACTTCTTGGGAAGCCCAATTCCACTGGTGATAACCAAGATTCAGGCATTTTTAGGATCACAACTGGCTGTCTCAAGTCAGTCGTGAACAACCTCTTTTCAAAAGCATCAAAAGTTCCCATGATGATGAAGCACTAGTGGTTTGCAGTCAAATTTATGGAAAACAGCTTTGGTCTTTCTCTTAGTGACGCAAGTACATGGAAAACAGCAAAATGGTTCAGAGAACAAGATAACGTTTCTCTTAAGCGAACCGCTTACTCACTAGCAAGTAGGTAACATTACAGACCTTTATAAAACACATGAAATAGGGTTAATATATAGACATTACATTATATATGCATATCTTAACATTGACAAAAATGTTGGTATTAAGGTGACTCATAGTTGAGTAGGAGAAATAATAATGCTTAATATAGCATCTGATATTGTGAAGGCCTGTTCACACCAAGGAATATAAATATAAAGTTTTAATAATCATTCTAATACTTTGAGAATAGGGAAGTTCACACCACAGCTATTGACATCCAATCAAAATCCATCCAACTTTAAAGTTTTATAATAATATTACTGTGAGTAGNATTCTAATACTTTGAGAATAGGGAAGTTCACACCACAGCTACTGACACCCAATCAGAATCCACTTTAAAGTTTTAAAATAATATTACTGTGAGTAGTGTTTTACTACTTAAAACTTTTACACATATAGAAATGAACATCACCTGTGAGAAATGAGAAGTACATTAAAATTATGTACAAAACAAGGTTTACTATTTATAGTGGTTTCACTGTTCCAGGTTACAGTTTTCAGGCTCCCAAAATGCTGTTGTTGTGTAAATAATGAATGGCCAAAACATATAAAACGTTTTTTTACTTCCGTATTGCCCATTTCCCTACACTTATTACATACACAAAAGATAGCTCCAAGATGTCCACCATACAAACAGATTTCTTAAGTGGCTTTACTCGACTTATGAAGTTTGCTTGTGACAGGGATCACCAGACTCAGTCCTGGAGGGCCGGTGTCCTGCAGAGTTTGGCTCCAACCCTAATCAAACACACCTGAACCAGCTAATCAAGCTCTTATTAGGCATACTACAGTAGTCAAAATCTGAAGTGGATCAAAACCTTTCATCAAAGTTTTGTCCTAAAACCAAAACAATACCTGTTCTTGTCTCAGGACAATTTTGATGAACTTTTTTTGATGAACATCCACTTCAGATGTTGACTACTTAACTTCCAGGCAGGTGTGTTGAGGCAAGTTGGAGCTAAACTCTGCAGGACACCTCCAGGACCAAGTTTGGTGACCCATGGCTTATGAAATTTTGGATCAAAAACAAGTTCCAATTTTTGTAAAAATGACAATTCTTGCATTCTCGTTTTTAATCTCTGTCATAAACAGCATCTGAATGGGCATTACGTCTTGTAGAAACTAAATGGCCAGTAATGTGATTGGCAAACATCGTATAGCATATGTGATGTGTGTTTTGATGCTCGAGGTGGCCAGTGCTGTAATACAGCTGAATATGTTTGAGCCTGTCAGAATAAAACCAATGCAACCACAACGACTGCCTCCAAGGACAAAATACTGCAACAGCTTTCAATACAAGATATTTAGAAAAACCAGCAGCATGTTGAGAATAATAAAAAAAGGGACGTTGTAAAATGCACACTCATGCAGATTGTTAAAAATGAACTCCAGCCATGCATTTCTAATAGTCTGATATTTTGGAAGGATATGCACAGATTTTGGAGGTGCAGTTTGGGGACAGAATAATGTTTTATTAGTTTTATTACATACATAACATATTTAGTTGGCATCACTCGGGAAAGAGGTTGACAGAATTTCAAATTAAAAAAGAACATCTTGGCACACTTTTGGCCTTGATAAACCTTTTTTTTTTTACTCCCTCGGCCAGATGAGAGCTAAGGTGTAAACACTGTTTTGATGATCCTTCTTATTTTTTGTGATGGATATCTGAACTTTTGTTCGTACTTTGCAAATTTTAATGATGCATTCCAGAAGTAAGAGTCAAGCACATACTATATACATCAAACAAATACCAACGTTCAATTTGTGCAGTGCGTTTGTTGCTGTCTAATGTCTCTCCGGCAAAATTTCTTCTTGAAGACTCACCATGTGAGGGGATTTTGAGCCGCAGACTTACCACTGGCTTGTTTTCCTCATCTATATTTGATTAGGGAGGTGATTGTGGCAAGGGTTGAGTCATGGAGCAAAAGCCTTGGGGAGCACAGATTGAGTCAAAGCCAATGCTGTGCTGGTCTCTACAGAAACAGGATTCAGTAATGAGGAGAATCAGTTTTATTGGTGGTTACAGTACTAAATTTGGATGCAGAGTTTTCAGTTTTTGGGGTCTTGCTCAAACTATTACTAATATACAGGGATGCAGACAGCATGAGTTGCTTTACTAAGTGCTTAATTGCCTGATTTAACAGATATTATTCAACAATATCAAGTTCTCTATGGGAAATGAGCTTTATGACAAAAAGCCTTACTGAATGCTAAGACTTCCTAAAGGGATAGTTCACCCAAAATGAAAATTAGCCTGTCTTTTACTCACCTTCGAAGCATCCTAGGTGTAGGTGACTTTCTTCTTTCAGATGAATCCAGTCGGAGTTATATTTCACAATGTTTTTGATCTTCCAAGCCTTAGAATGGACCATATGGGTGTTAGTCCAAAGGAAGTGAAAAATCCATAATCCATCATGGCTCACACGGCTCCGCGGGGGGTTGGGTGAATGAAGGCCTTCTGTAGCGATCCTGTGCGTTGTTTTAATATCAATATCCATATTTAAGAACTTATAAACAGGTTTCTCTCACTTCCTCTAACAATAGACGTATGCCTCTTACGATCAAACCGGAAACCTGATGACGTAGCGCGTATGGGTTGCGTGTGCGTCTCTGGGAAATGTAGTAGCAAAGGAAACGTAATGTTTCCTTACTTTATCAAAGGAAAACCAGTGTCCTCTTGGCTTATATCGAAATCCTCCGACACTTTCCTTTATAAATCCTCGTTTTGTGCTTCTAATTCATGAACGGCGTTTTGTTTTGTTCTGTCTCTGCGCTCGTCACTAATCACACAACGTGGACGTATTACGTCATCCGCCGGCGACACTCTCTCGTACACGCACATACGACCGTTTCAGGAAGTGGCAGACAGTGACAAAAAGTGTTTATAAGTTCTTAAATATGGATATTGATATTAAAACAATGCACGGGATCGCTACAGAAGGCCTTCATTCACCCCCCGGAGCAGTGTTTTACGATGGATGTTGGATTTTTCACTTCCTTTGGACTAACACCCGTATGGTTCATTCTAAGGCTTGGAAGATCAAAAACATTGTGAAATATAACTCCGACTGGATTCATCTGAAAGAAGAAAGTCACCTACACCTAGGATGCTTCGAAGGTGAGTAAAGGACAGGCTAATTTTCATTTTTGGGTGAACTATCCCTTTGAGGATGCTGCCATTATCAGCAAGCACACATATGAATGATGCTGAGGTAACCTACAATTGTTAACTTAAAAAGCTAAATCTATCTGATTCCACCCATAAAAAATACTTTTGTTGGTATAAACTGATGTATATAGTGATGCTATTATTTTTCATTAAATGAAACCAGTTAATTTAGATGTTACTCTTTCTAGGTTACTATTTATTTTCCCGGTGTGTATAAACATGGCTTAAGCATGCTGTCCAAACTATAAAATTTTCAGCAGGAACACAATACACTGGTATAGACACATCAATCAATGAAAGAGGACCACATCAACAATAGGTAGGTAAAAACAAAAATGTTTTGTAGGGATGGTTGCGTGGTGACATGATTTTGATTTTTGGCAAGCCTGTTGTTTCTGCTACAATGCACCAACACAAAATAAGTATCCCCTGCATTATTCAGAGTTTTAGTCATTGTGGTGGCTCTGAACCAAACCAGTCTACTTAATTATCTCTTAGATTTCTCTTAGGAGATTTCATTAATAGACACTTAAAATGTCCTCAGTAATTATTGTGTGCAAATGCACAGTGACTTTGAACAGTGTGTCCAAACTTTACTTAAACAACTTTGGGAACAAATTATCTTGAGGGAATACTTTTCCACATTATCTTCTGGGAAAGTTGGCAGTGAAAAATTCAGGAAGCGTCTGTTTTATTTACTAAACATAGTAGACAACATCTCTGAAGCCTGAAAGGCTTTTTCTGATAACCACCAGGGAAGCAGTGTGCTTCTGACTGCCTCGAAGGCCATCTAAATACTCTGAACGTGCAAGCTTGCATTATTTATGGCTCTGTTAAAACTCATAGAGTCACAATGGAAATACAAGCATATACTCAGTTGCACATTTTATAACAGAACACAGTCCTTATACTGGGACTGCCCAGGGGAAACCCAGATGAGATCGAACATCTCACTGGAGACTTTTGATGAAGTCTTATGCTTTTCCCTTCTGATTCTTACCCGACAAAAAAAAAAAAAAAAAAAACAGTAGCCTCATGTGTCTCCTCTAGTTTCAGAAGAGATCTCAACAATGTCTCAAACTGCTCGGATTTCAAAGTCTGCATTCATAAATAAAAGATTTAGTTTGAACTCAAATATTTCTCAAATAATTATTCCAATACCCAATGATTTGAACTTGTATGTCAGGACTTATGTTTAGGAGAAACATCTAAGACAAATAAATTAAACAAATGAGAACTCAATGTCTTTTGAGCTCCGAAAGAGTACATCTTTCCTACTCTTAAGTCAGAGAGCATGAGATACTTTTGAGAAATGACTTTGCAGCATAGTCACTCCATATTCAAGTGAGGTCCGAATAGCCCGCACACCTTCCCTTGCGATATACTGGAGAGAGATGCGCCAGACGGACTCCACAGTTTCGGATCCCAAAATTCAATCACCCAGAATCATTACATCTGAGCTGTCAGTTTACTGGCAGCCATATTTGTAGGACGTCACTCTTTTGGCTCCAGAGGCACAGTGAGTAAATTACGAAGCATGGTTATTAAGAGAGGTTCCAGCAACCCCCTCTGAGTTTCCATTCCTCATACCTCATGCACGCCTGGACAGGACCCCACGGAAGGATGAATTCTCTTAATTGCTCATTATGTTTTCCAAGAGACAAATCTACTTCTGAAATATTCATTCTTCTGGGGAATCTGAGCCTACATTTACTTGCGACACTGTTCATTAAGACTGTATACAGCATTTGGATGCCTCTAAATATACAGTGTTTATTCACGTTGTGAAGGTTTTTGGCTCCACCAAGAGGACATAATGATTTCTCTGATTATCACAGTCCTGATTTTGCTTTCGGAGAGAGAGAGCTCATGCTCTTTACCCCAGTAAATATTTCCCAGGGTAGATTTATTTTGGAAAGAAAACTTCTGTACAGGAGGACTTTGCTACAAAAAGCTACATGCTAAGGGCATGTTTATACATTAAGTGAAGATTTTAAAAGAATAGCTTTTTTTTAAATATAAATTCTAAAGTTAAAAGCCATCTTCCGCAAAGTATCTGTATGAATCTGCCATTTTTTGGATTTTTAGAAACATTTAATCAGAAAAAGATTTTAAACCTAAAACAACACATAAAAAGCCATAATGTCTAAAAAAAATAAATAAATAAAATAAAAAATCTAACCATTGCTTTGGTCAACATGCAAGAATTTTTAATTACTTAATTGTAAAATAAAAATAAACATTTAAAATGCATGAAATGCTTGGACTCTTGTCTGGATGTACTGCATTACCGGATGAATGTGTTTTATGGTGTTTATTTGCCATTAGGCAGTTCTAATAATTTTGAAATTAAGATATTTACAAAATACAGCACAAACGTGTAAGCTAATTTATATTTATAACAAACAGCAACCTAATTGATACAACCAAAGTATTATTTACAGAAGCATTACCAAATTTACATGAAGAAAATATGATTCACAAATGCAAAAGCATAATTCATGGAAACATACATGCATATGCTTTATTTCGTATTTCTTTAATTTTATTTTATTTAGAGTGCTCCAGCTATGATGTCAGAACCCAGAAGTCTGATGTGCCACTGGCTCCTTTGAGATTTTCCAATGGGGTTTTTCAATTTATGAATAAAATAAAGCCTGTGGTAAACATAACTTGGCAATACTTTGATGTTTTGGACACATCCACTATGTTTATTTATGAAAATGTACGTTTCTAGTAAGTAACTACATAAGACAGTTTTGGACGTCGCCATGTGCCATTTATGTTGTACAACAAAACGTCAAAGTATTGTTAAGTTATGTTTACCACAGGCTTTATTTTACTCATAAATTGACCACCCTATTATAAAACCCCAAAGGAAAATCTCAAAGGAACCAGTGACGAATTGGTCTTCCAGGTTCTGACATCATACCTGTACCACTCTATTGACTGTTGATGGCCGGTAAAGGGAATTGGCTGACGTTCCGAAAAGCAGAAAGGTGGTCTTGTTCTGTGTCCAATAGCCCAAGTAGAAAAGCAGCAAATCCGGAAAAAAAAATACATAAAAGGTACTTGTTTCAAGCTCATCTACAACAGTGCGTCAACAGCGAGGAACCGTTTGGTGATGGCTGTGAGCCAGAAGTACCGCGATAACATCATGCCTGTGGAGCGCATCTTAGCCCACCTGATGTCAGTCAAGATTGAGACAGCAACAACATCCTTTAACTCCTTTCCTTTTACGCACCGCAGTTGGGTTGCATTGATCTGAAGAAGGATGAGTTCTGAAGCTTTCCACCGATCAATACAGGACATCAGGCATGACAAACATGTCAAAGACATAAATGGGTAGCTTCCATTTGCAATAAAGTGTACCAGCATCCACTGATACCAAGTGCAGCGGCACATCCACGTCCAGTCTGCAAATCACAGCAGCTGAAGTTATGGTTGCAATCAGCAAGATGAAGATGGGCAAAGATACTGGACCAGACAACCTCCCTGCCGAAGTATGGAAACTTATGGAGATGCATGGAGAAGAGACACTTGTGACACTCTTCAATACAATCATAGACTCCAGGCCATTGACTTGACTGACAAGCATCACGATGCTGATATGGAAGAACAAGGGCGATGTCACGATTACTCCTAATACCTGCCAATCCTTCTGCTGGTGAAGATACTTGAGCATATCCTGGACCACTGATTTGTCACAATATCGCCCAAACTATGCAGTCTATGCCTAAATGGTACTTCACAATAAGGTGACCATACTTGACACATTCGGCACAGGATTTCTATCTCTTGCGGTTCTTTGATGTCATACAACAATCGATCGGCCAGGTAATTTTAGGCAATTTAGAAATCCTGTGCAGAACCTGTCCCCGGGAAGTGCCACGTCTGGTCACCTTACTTCACAAACAAATTAATTATTATTACTTTACATTAATTGCATTGTTACTTGAAACAGAGTAGAGCAGAGATGCCCAATCCTGTTCCTGAACATCTACCTACCAGAAGAGTTCAGTTTCAGACCAGATCAAACAAACCTGTCTATAATTACTGAGAGCTCCTGAAGATCTAAAGTAGTTTGTTTAGTTGTGTTTGATCAGGGTTGGAGCTGAACTTTGCAGGAAGGTAAATGTCCAGGAACAGGATTGGGAAGGATATTGAGTAAACACATATCAAAAGCAAAAATAACAACCCCACTAAGCACCAACGACAATATATAGGCCTACACATTTTCTCAAAGACACACTTAATTGGAAAAACAAGAAAACGTTACCTTTACTGCTGTCGGCTTCAGAAAAAAGAATTGTTATTTGTAGCATGTGCTAGTGTGCGTGGACAACCGGACTGAACAGGATTCATAGCTTCGCGGCACATTGGAGCACAAACACGAAGCATCCAGTCGAAAAATGAGACCAAAATCCCGGGAGAATGCAGAACACAGACCTCAATTTCTAAACTCATGTAAGCAGATTCCCCATTGAGAAAAATAACAATAAATAAGGGAGGAAATAAAACTTAACTTTGCAGTCTTGACAGATGTTGGAGTTGAAGAGCGACAGAGTGAGCAGGAGAGTTATAACAGATTTGTGAAAATTCTAAAGACGACATCATAGATATCGTGTCAGAAGCGTGTTATTGTTCAATACAAAGCCCGCCCCTTTTTGTTACTTTTGCTATGTTCGACAAACATGGCGTTCTCACGCAAGTGAAAATAGCTACATCGTGTAGCAAAGAGGAAAATGACAACGCGCAGACACAGAGCAGGTTACTTTTGATATAAAACCATGTCTAATCGTTAACTTTTTTTTCCTTAAAGAAATTCAAACAATAAATAACCTACAGTTTGTGGCTCTTTAATCACTGTAGCGCCTCAGTTCAAGCGGCACGTGAAGCGTTCACCTCTTCCTTTTAGTGATGTTACATATGACACTGAATATGGCAAAAGCATGTATCGAGAACGCAGCGCAATTTCTTCTGAAGCTCTGTGCCGGAGCGCATATTGTTTTAGAGAATCACATGATCAACGAAAAACAAAGCTTACTTTCTTTCCAGTTACGTGAATATTTCCCTTTGCTATGTTGTAATGTTTAAACCCAGACCAGTTCTCTACGGGTTAATGGAATTCAAGTCCATTTACTAAGATTATACATTGGTATTATTAAATATTTAGTATAATTATAATTGTTACATTTAATTTATTGCCACACTTTAATCATATTATCAGAAAACTGAACATTTAGCATTGCCAGGCTTTTATTTGTGCGTAACTGATAAAACAACTGAGCTGCATTCGGAATTTAAGATTGCTGTAAATTTTATCTGCCACAAGATGGCAGTGGTTTTGATACTCCTGATGCTTCGAAATCTTTTCCTGAAACGATCAGAGTAAGATTCAAATATTCAAGAGGCTTCATTTCTCCATCCCTACTTACTTTTTACTTTTTACAGCACGAAATAAACGTAAATCAACATCAAAAGGTATCTAGTTTCAACCGCGGAAAGACGACAATACACATCATTTTTTCATGTTCAAGTCCACTGACGTTAATCTCTTCTGTCTGGTTTGTCATACAAAAATGGGATA
>SCHK01406733.1:0-11028 GCA_004124795.1 Poropuntius huangchuchieni | reverse complement strand
TAAAACTGAAATAAATATTGTTAAAAACTAGACATTAAAAATAGCCTAAAAACTGACAAAAACAACAAAATTACCAAAACCTAAAAGTAAAAATTAGCCCATGCTTTACTCACCCTCAAGGCATCCTGGTGTATATGACTTTCTTCTTTCAGACGAATCCAATTGGAGTTATATTAAAAATGGCTTTATAATGGCAGTGGGCGGGTGTTTTTTTTTTTTTTTTTTCAACAGTCCAAAAGAAGTCCAATAAACCGCATCCATCCATAATAAAATGTGCCTCATGTGGCTCTGTAGCGAATCGTTTTGTTTTTGTAAGAATATTTAAATTGTCATAAACACTTTTCTCTAACTTTTGTCTTTTGTGCAAGCCATTACAGTAGATGACCTATGGTAGGACGTAGGCATCGTGCACACAAAGCGTGATGGAGAGAGTACAAAACTAAGTGCTGGTCACAAATTATAAGTACAAAACTAGGTTTTGTAAAGAAAAATGTTGGAGGATTTTGATATAAGCCAAGAGGAGACTGGTTTTACTTTGCTAAAGTAAGGAAACTTTGCTTCCTTTGCTCCTGTAAACAAACTTGAAAGACTAGCATATTCTCACAGGTGCAATGTCTAGGCAAATGTCCTATGGAAGGCTGCTGGGGCCAAAAATGTGTGGTACTAACGTTTCTTTTCATTTTAGTTTGCTTCTACTTCGTAAGTTGCTTTGGATAAAAGCGTCTGCTAAATGACTAAATGTAAATGTATTTGAGAACTAACGTATTAACCCATAATTGTGCGTTAACATGTAGTTTACGTAGTTAACATCCTACGTCACCCGCCGGAACGGCTTGCACATATGACAGTTAGTGTACGTTAGAGAAAGTGTTTATAAAGTTTGAAATATGGATATTTTTCTTTAAAAAAATGCATTGATTCACTACAGGACGCCCTTATTCATTACTTTAGCATTACTCAAGTGTATTACAGGAATTACACCCCAGGACTGTTAAATGCTTGATTTTGATTGGTTGATAGATGTTCTAAGGTGTGTAATTATTTTTAATAAACACACAGCTAGACTATGTGAAGATATGTCTTTTCACATCGTGGCCACATTAGCACCTTGTATGTATATTAATTTTTAAAATTTTTCAACAACTCAGTTGCCAGTTGTCAATTATGCCCTGCATGAGTTCTGATAACCCTGATAATAATGAAAATGAACAACAAGCATTTGGAATAAACAACTGGAGGATTTAATCAACCACCAACCAGATAAATCTTTTAAATGACATTTGACTATGTCTCGCTGAAGCAGAGCTGAAAATGGACTGATATTGCTTGATGTGACACATTGCATATTTGAGCAAATATATATTTGGTAGGTTTATTAAAATAAACCAAAATAAGTCTACTTTTCAGAATGAGAGTGACAGACAATAAGGCTCTAAAGAGCATGAAAGTGACAAACTCTGACCACAGGTAAACAATATTTGAACTTTTAAGTGATGCAAAGTTGGCCACATTAGCCCATAGCATAACTTATAGGCATAATTCACCAAAAATGAATATTCTGTCATCATTCACTCGAACTTTTTTTTTTACTTCATTTCTTCTGCTAAACACAAAAGACATTCTGAAGAATGTTGGAAACCAAACAGATTATACAGACAAAATAAAACAAATAAAAAAAATAAAAAAATCGTTCCTTTATATTCCACAGAAGAATGTCATACAGGACTTAAACTACCTAAGGGAAACCAAAATAATGAATATTCATTTTTTGATGAACTATCCCTTTCAGAAAAACAAAATTTTAATTATACAGAAGACATAACTATAATGGGAGCTTCTACAGCAATAATGTTATGATGTATGGCAAAACACCTGGATTTATGACCTTTTAGCAGTTTAAGTCAAAACAACTCTGTAAGGTTGTGTGGTGAATTCTTTTCTTATGGAATGTTCTGGTCAGCACTATGTTTACGCTGATGTGACCTGAGATGATCCAGTCGTTTGAAGCTCAGTCCACAGACACCACAGCGGTACGGTCTTTCTCCTGTATGGGTACGTTGATGGACTTTCAAGATATCGGCCCGGGTAAAGCTCTTACTGCACATAGTGCACTTGTGTGGTTTCTCTTGTGTGTGAATACGCTGATGCAGCTTGAGATTCCACAGTCGGCTGAATTTGTTCCCACATAGCTGGCAGGTGTAGGGCTTGTCTCCGGTCTGACTGCATCGGTGCTTTCGCAGGTCACTGAAGGACGAATAACCTTTCCCACAGTGGCTGCACAAGTGGAGACCGTCCCGCTGGTGGACACGCTGGTGCACTTTTAGGTTGCAGGCCTGAGTGAACTTCTTACCGCACTGGTTACAAGTGTATGCAGCACTTGAACTGACTCGGTGGGAAACTGGGAAGGCTTTTGCAGAAGCCCTGCTGTCTTCTAATGCTTGTCCAACATTAGGTTTTAGAGAGTGATTCAATGCATGTCCCTTGTAAACTGCACCACTAGATGTGTCCCCAACATACAGCGAGTGTCCTCTATGTCCAGTACCTCCTGCAACTCCACTGCGAACTTCTGTGAAGGAATTTATGTCTTGCAAGTGGCCGTCTGCATTAATAAGTAAACAGTGCATGTCTCTATCCATGTCTTCTGTCTCAGAGCTGACGTGCACAGGTAAAGAGCCTCTGTTTCCTCTCTTACTCTTAATGGAGGAGCTGTGACGTCTCCCACTTTCTTGGTCCAGGTCATTTTGATCAGGCCCAACTGCAACTGATACTGAATTACCCAACATGTCTTCAGTTCTTTCTCCAAGACCGTCCAGGTCTCCCATGTCTAGTTCATGCACACTGTAGCTTGCTAGCTCTTCTGCGTCATAACGTGTTCGGTACGTCAGGCCCTGGACGTCTGCGATATCTGCGTAAGCTTCATTGTCAGCGGTCTGATCAAGTCCAGAGCTCCACTCTTCCTGAATCTGCTGCAGCTCCTGCTCACTGTAACTGTGAGCTGAAAAATCTGATGTCTCAGCTCCTGGAAAACCAAACATGGAGAAAAATCTTCAAACACAGTCTAATGTGAGAGGGTCAAAGCAGTAATCAGATGTTTAAAAATTACACCTTCAGTATCCAACGTCCACCCCTCCTGAAGCTCTTTATTAGCAGCGGGGACATAAAGGGTCTCCTCTTTTAATATGCAGTCCAGTTTCCTGTCCTCTGTGCTTGTAGACTACAGAGAGCACAATGTGACAGAATGTGCACAGAATGTTAAAATCATGATGAAACGGAAGTAGCAACAGACCTTTTCTTCTGTATTGTGATGAAACAGATTATCAAAAAAGGAAAAAACGTAGGATGGGGACTATATTGGTTGTTGATTGGAGTTGATTTTAAGAAAGGGCAGAATTTAAACAGACCAAATGATTAGAGAATAGTCTTGCATTTGTCTTCAGAAAGAAGTATTTTGTTTCACTGGAAGATTGAGTTTTAAAAATTAATCACAAGCATTTTTTTTTTTAAAGCCTTACTATCTTCAAAGCATTATTTTTCAGGTTTCAGACACAGCTTTTGAGAAACACTGCAGTACGAGCAAGGTTCGTAAAAGTGGTTTATCCAGCAAAATACTCACCACTGCTGTATTACTGGTGCTGGTTTGGTCTTCTAATCTCTCTTTTCCCAAAAGTGTGTCAGACTCCAATTCACAGCTTCCCCAGTTCCCATCTGGAACTTTCTCCTGTTTGAGGCTGCGTTCATTTTCTACATGTGGTCAAGGGTGAATGCAACTGTGAGGGCATTGATTACACAGTCCTTTAATGGTCTTTAAAGGGATGGAAGGCAAAAGTCATTTATCTGGAATGGCATGGGGGTCTAAATTCCTTTTTTATGTTATGTTGCAGGTTTGGATTTTATGCGCTGTTTTGTGTTTGACATTTTGTGACTTTCCTCATTTAGGGTCATGACCATGCTTGCAAAGTGTTGATGTGTTGTGGAATCCACTTGAAAAATGCTTCTACAATTATGACGGTTGTGGGTCCATTAAAGGCAGCAGCACAGGCCTGACATTACAAATGTTTTCATGTATTTTGTTAAGGCAGTTTCTCGACCAGAGGCTATTCACATGAATATTTATGCAGTGTCATTACGCATTTATCTGACATTTTTTTCAGTTTTTGCATGTTCAGTTCACTGGGAATCTCATGATTGTTGCAAGCACCATGCTGAACTACTCTACTTTTTGTTTAAAAATTTAAAATGTAAAAAAAAAAAAAAAAAAAAAAAAAGTTTATAATGTTCACAAATTTATGAACAAATGTTTAAACTTGTTAAATACAGATTAAAAACAATATATTTTAATTTTTTATTTATTTCTTTTGTATTGTGTATTAATGTTAAAGATTTTTTTTCATAGTGTGATTTTTGTTGAATTGTACAGAATCCTGACCGTAACCAAAACTACCATAAACCTGTTTTTATTTTTAACCTAATGCAAGGGTTAAGTTAAGTGTGCAAGATGTCAGTATGCATGGTTCACAATAAATTCCTGTTCTGATCTACAGTAATTACTAGCAAAGAAATCACTAGGTTCACT
Organism: Poropuntius huangchuchieni; assembly: GCA_004124795.1. Taxonomy (NCBI): domain Eukaryota; kingdom Metazoa; phylum Chordata; class Actinopteri; order Cypriniformes; family Cyprinidae; genus Poropuntius; species Poropuntius huangchuchieni. Next base: position 6,455 of record SCHK01406733.1, on the reverse strand, counting down.
AATATCAAATATGATCTTCCTATAGATTATAAAATCATTCAATTTCCTTTTTGTAGAACATTACAAATAGTGACAATCAAGACATTGAGCTTCCGTTGATCTGTGATTGTGTACAAACCTGAGTGTGGAGACATTTCTTCTGTTTCCTCGTTATACACACGGGCTTTGTCACACACTGCACACCTCCTCACACTCGTCTCTTGATTTTTCCGTCTTGTCTCGCTCCACTGGAGCCTCTTCTTCAGACTCTCTACCTGCTCTCGACTGCGGGACACTTCCTTCACGAAACTGTCCTCCACGAGACGAGTGATCTCAAATATGGCAGCTTTAAAAACGGTCTCCATGACCCCGGACAGCTGTGACTGAAACGAGTGTATGACTTCGGACATAATGACGACTAAACAGATAGAAATCCTTAAACCTATCGAGAATATATAGTCTAGTTACTTTCTATGTTATATAAACAAGCCACAAAGGCCTCCAGCTCCGTGTTAGACGTTTAAACCAATTTGTCACATCATGTTGTTGTTGATGTGTTCTCGAACCATCTTTTAGTTTTGTCAAATCTGCACTAGTCTATACACTTGGACATGCATACAACTGTTATTGTGTAACTGTTAGTTAACACTAACTACCGGTTATTGTTCTCTTATTAGTGTCACATTTAAACAATGTAACAATAACGATACGCAGAGGATCAGTGCTGATCAAAAACATGCTCTCGTCCTACAGCTGGACTGACTGGAAGCACTTCCTGAAGCAAACATACGGATAGAAGTTAGGGACAAATTTAAAGGGACAGTTCACCCAAAAATGAAAACAGCGTTTACGCATTTACAGCAATTTACTTTTGCTGAAAATCATTATTTACGTATATATTTCCCCAATTTAAAAAAAATATATATATATTTATATATATATATATATATATATTTACCTTCATGTTGTTTTTTTCTGTGGAACAGAAAATTTGACTTTGGGGAGAATGATAGCCCCAGTCACTATCCTTACAATGGAAGTGAATAGAAACTGAGACCAGGTATGATCATAAACTGACATCATATTTTTGAGTTTACGTCACTGATCTATAATAGAGGATACTATATATTTAGATCAGTGGTTTACTAATTTTATTACAACAGAAGTATATAAGGCCTCAAAAAAAAAAAAAAACTTGATAACTATAGGCCTGTTATTGGAAAGGATGCAATTTGCATGTACTTCCCTTTTCTAATGTAGGCCTACTATAACTACAGTAACGTAATCAGTTTTGTTATGAAACCATAACATAAAAGGTGTTATTGTGTAAAATCTAACAAAATAAATTTGTGAAACTTACATATCAAGTAGTTGACTTCTCAGTTATCCATAGCATAGTTAAAAGCAATGTGCTAAAAATAGTGCTTGTTTTATAAAATGCATGTAATGGAAAGTTTTTTATCGATATTTTTGAACTCACTGCATTATCAATTCAGGCAATCTTATGCCTTTTTTGGAAATCAGCAGAATTTTGTCAAGATGCATGACTGTACTGCAAGTTTAAATAGTTTTGTGTCTCTGCCTTATAAAGACACATTGTTTTTAGAGCTTTAGAGAGTTTCAGTGTCATATTAAAAGCAGACCGCAGACTATAAATAAAACTTTTTAACGTTCAGTGCGGAAGTATACCGCCCTCCCCTGGACGCGTCAGTGTGATTCTCGTTGACTATGTGAAAGCGATCATAACGTCTTCTCCACAAAATTAACTTAAAACCATGCCGGATGCGAGCGCGGACGATTATGACGGGTTTCAGACCCAGTTCACGCACATAATGGAAACAATTTTACAGGCTGCTGTCAGGGAAGCGTCAAAACTTTATGATGGCACATTGCAGCGCTTGAAAGCGGAATTGGTGCAGCTGAGACAAGAGAAAGTCAACACGAAGACAGGTGATGCATCCAGCCAGAGCACAAAGAGATCCTCTGAAGCCGGGAGCCAGAGGACTGAAAAGGTCTCTGAACATCGTGATATTGGCGTGCAGTGTGGTAGGTCTTCATTTCTTTTGTGTTCCTGGGTTATGGCGTGCATTAAACACTTCCTGGAAAATTATAACGACTTTTAACGGCTTAGACAATGTCAGATGGTAAATGCATAAAAATCACTTCTATGGCCTTTTTCTGTGATTCTTCAGCTGTCAGCATGGATTTTATTTTATTTTTTTTACAAATATAGGCCTATTTAATATATATATATTTATATAAATCTTATCTCAAAATCTGTAATTTGTAATGTTAATATATACCCTCCTAAAACATGTGAGGTTTAGTCTGGTTAGGCTTTTTTCAACAGGCTTATTTACTTTTTTTTTTTTTTTTTGGTTTTGTTTTGTTTTTTTCAGAAAAGCCCACTTTGGTTGACCGGGCATGCAGCCCTCTTCAGTTTATAGGACAACGTCTTAATGTGGGAGACATAACTAGTGATAAACTCACAGACCTGTGTGCCATTGAGGATGGGAACAGACAGCTTGCATTGCTCCTCATTAAAAAAGAGGTAAGAAATGACAGGTCATATGATAGAAGAGTAAGTGTTTACTCTTCCCCTCCTCCCTTCCTCACCCTTTTTTGTTTTGCATCTCAATTATGTGGTAAGAAACAGCAGGGTTCACAGACTGAGGTCATATTTCTTCTCTGTAAGAGTTTTCTATATTTAGAGGCTTGATTGAATATCAAAATGCTATGTGAGGTGAGGTCAATTAGGATTGAGTTTAAATCTTATGTTTATATTTGATCTTTTTTAGAGTGGATAGTATTTGAATGCTATAGCCCCTTTATATACATTATTATTTTATTTTCTGTGTCTTCAGCCTCAAGAGTCTGAATGCAACAGCTATGCACCAGGATACTTTCTACTAAAGCAAGAGGGTGCTGAGCCCATACTGGTGCGCAGAGAGCCAAATAAGGACACTGTGGAAAGGGGTACAAAAGTCATTCACAAATTCAACTGAATAATGAGAAAAATTCTTATATGTGTCATATCTTATATGTAGTTCTTTCAAAAGTCCACAATGGAGACTCAACTGCTTGGTGTAATATGCATTTACTAATTTAGCAGCAACAGATAGAATAAAATAAAGTTGAATAAAATAAATTTTTAAAAGTTGAACTTTTTACACTTGAATATTTTTTTTTTTAGGGCGATAGACCAAAAATAAAAATAAGTAAATAGTGCAGATGAAAAATCCCATAGTGTACTCCACTTAGATACTCAACTAATTTATCTGTTGAGAACTCAATTTGCAACTTTTTATATTTGCATTTTGTCTTCCTTATGTTCCTTTCTTGCATCTTCACCTCTCTATTCACAGTTGTGATCCCACCAGTATTGCAAACAATAACCAGACCCAATAACAACCATAAAGGAAAGTCACCACCACCACCACCAGTGACTACTTCCTCTTGTAGTCGCAGAGTGGATTCCAGTGGTCCAAAACCCAATCAGACTATACAACCCATCCGAGGTACATCTGAAAGAACATTGGAAAACACAGAAAGCTTGTCTTCCCAAAACAAAAGACAGAATGCCAGTGCACCAGCACAGACATCCACTTCTTCAGTACTTCCCAATTCGACCCAGGCTCCTGCTTCCAAAGTTAACACATCTGTGCCAATGATTGAACTGTCTGGTGCTCCATCAATATCTCAAACCAAGCCTACAGCTTCATTAGTTCATCGTCGACCAAACCCAAATCCTCAAACATCGAACCAGACAGTAGTCCCTCAGAAAGAGGGGTCAAATATCTGTCAAAACGCCTACCTAACTCCTGTTCCTCCAAGCCAAGTCTTAGTAACAGAGGCTTATTCCTCCAAACAGCGAGCTCAGGTATTGGTTTCTCATACTAAAAAACCTCTTTCAACCGTTGCGTCGCTGAGTCACTCGCAGGCCACTGAGCCGTTAACCCAATGTTCCTCTCAGCTTACACAACCACCATTCTTTCCACCACAACCCATCAAAACACCAGCCCAAGAGATGACTCCACAACTACACGCTGTCATGCCATCAGGACACGTTCCTGTCACAGCAGCTCCAAATACACTTCCACCAGCCCAGGACCGGATTCTCTCAACCGCTCTCGTTCCTCCTCAATCTCAAGTCTTTGCATCACCACAGGCAATGCCAGGACATTCTGCGACTTCAAGTCCATCGTTCCAGTTCCCTTTGGTTCTGCCACACAATCCAGTTCAGGCGACGCCACCTTCTTATCTGCCAACGCATGTTCCATTTACTCCTCCACATATTCCAGTTAACGCAATTCAGGGATCCGTCTCCTTAAACCCACCTCAACTTCCACTCACGCAATCTCAATATCCACCACAATCCGATCACTTCTCCTCTTCTCCAGACCAGTTTTTTCCTTCACCCGATAATACGCCAGGTTTGCTTGAATCTCTTGATACTTTGCATTTGCACTCGCCTATTGTGATAACACCTCAAGATGCCCCGGAGCAGGCACCCATGCATCATTTTCAGCCATCTGGGCAGTTTGCACCTCTGCTAACACTGAAGGAGCAACAAGCTGCCGCTTCTGCTAACGTTGTTTTAGGGCGAGTACCCATTCTGTCTGTAGAAACCTCTGTGTCTCCAGTTGACAACTTTGAAGCGGACGTACCATTTTCCCAATGTTGCACAGAGAGAAATGATAAAGACCTTTCAGAAGATGATGACACACCCACACTCCAGTCTAGACTGAGAAAACAGAGAAAGATCTGCTCCAAATCTAGACAAATAGGTTTTGCAGGTGAGGATGGCACACTTAGGGTAAAGGATAAGAGGCTGGATCAGGTGCAGAATGACATGATTAGTGAAACACCACATTTTGGCTCAAATAACAGGAATCAGCTATTAGCAAAACCATCGGGCAAAACACTGCAGAGAAATACGAAGTGTCCCCAATGTGGAAGGGTCCTTAGCAATGCATCAGCCTTGGAGAACCACATGAGGCTTCATACTGGCGAAAGACCATATACCTGTTCCCAGTGTGGAAAAGCGTTTCCTAGCGTCCGAGGTCTTAACCGGCACGTGAAGGTCCATGCAGAGGAAAAGCGGTATCAGTGTGAGGAGTGTGGGAAGAGTTTTGTATACCACTTCACCCTTACTAAACATCAGCTTATTCACTCTGGAGAAAGGCCGTTTCCTTGTAAGGTTTGTGGAAAGAGATTTTTGGCCAAGGCAGACCGGGCTACCCATATGCGAATGCACACTGGAGAGAAGCCGTTCTCGTGCACTCTATGTGGGAAGAAGTTTAAACATAGAGTCGCTCTGAATATGCATATGCAGGGGCATAGAGGAGAGAAACGCTACATCTGCCCCCACTGTGAAAAGGGATTTGTGGATCTAGGCAATTTTAAAAGACACAAGCTCATCCACACAGGGGAAAGACCGTTTGAGTGCAAGGAATGTGGGAAACGCTTTACTCAGTCAGCCCATCTTAAAAAACATGTCAACACACAACATGTTGCATAAAAAATAATTTGGATTGTTCAATATTAAGCTTTCAGTTGATTTACTGATAAATATTCTGTTACAGAAAAGAAAACTATTAGGCCTGACTGTAAATGAATTTATGAAGATGCCATTTTTGAAATGGAAAAAAAGAAGAAGAAAAAAAACAGCTTTACTGCATTAATTTTGTGCATGCTCTTTTTCATACCAAGCAAAGCAAAAAAAAAAAAAATGCTTTTTTTGAAGTGTTTTAAATGTGAAATAATAAAATGTGAAGATTTTTCTATTCTTTTGTCAGTATGAAACTTATATACTGCTGCTTTATTTTGTAATAGTGTTTCTATTGTCCATCCTACTTTAAATATCAATAAAACACATAATGTGTCATTTTGTGAAATTATATCTATGTAAACTGAGTTTGTTTGCTCCACGGTTTATCTTGAAATGAAGAGTTAATTTACAAAAACAGAGAACTCCGTTTTTAACTATTTTTAAAAATCATGTTTTTTCATTGTGCATTCCAATTAATCTCAGTCAAACTGCAGTTGGGTTATTTTAGATTAGTTAAAAATGAACACAATAAAACAATAAAAACATGGTAACAATAAAAAAAGTTTTAAAATCTGTTTTTGCAAATAAACTCTTCAAATAGTATTAGGCATATTTTATGTATTCATATGAATGTACTAGTATGATGCAGACAAGAAACAAATCATATCAACCACTGGGTGGCAGTGTATGATACCACAGATTGTCTAACACATCATTTATAAACCTCAAGATTGAAATAATTTGCATGTATTACAGTAGACATGAAAAGCAAAACAGGAGCAGAAATGCACTGTGAAGAATTGTAAAAAGTATATTTTCATTTTAGGCAAACATACAAACACATGTTGAACGGAGTAGCCAACTCAAAAAAAGATTCAAAGACCTATTTGTGTACAAATTCCAATTTATGTTAAGTTGTTAACAT
>SCHK01406674.1:7811-18607 GCA_004124795.1 Poropuntius huangchuchieni | reverse complement strand
TATATATATTTCAGATACATTTAATCAAATACTGTTTTTATGAAGTGTAAAAACAGTATGTATACACACACAATATAAAAAATATAATTTATATAACGTTTCTTACATAGTATAAGATTTCATAAGTATTTTACAAGTAATTTATTGAATGAGTGCTGTCTGTCCATAACAGGATGCATGCATGTTATTAGTTTTAGATCAGATGACTCTTTCATTCTGCTGTGGATTACCTGATGCAGAACATAGACATGATTGTTTTCTGTGCTGAAAGAAGTGTAATTGTCTCCGAGTCTGTCCACCATGGTGCTACAGGAGATGATGATGGGTGCGAAGAGAGTGTTAATGCTGTCTTCAAACGCAGGCAGCTGAGAACACATGAAAAATAATATTAATAACCATTAAATATTCCACACTAACATGCATGTACGCATATAAAAAAAATGTACACATTATATAAAATGTATCATGTTTTTTGTTTTTTTTAAGTCAAACAGCATTCATTTTGAACATCAATCTCACTCGTTCTCCTTCCTCCTGAGAAACTCCATACTGCTCCTGAATCCGCTGCTCGAACTCGGTGTCAGTCCAGTAGAACAGAACCTCTGCGCTCTCATTGGCCACCAGAAGACACTTCATTTTAACTGAACACAAATGCAGTTATTAGAAGAAGAGTTCATCCTAATCTGTTTTTCTCACTCTGCATAATTCTAACAGGGCTTCATTTAAACATCAGTCTCATAAACCTCTCAACACACCTAGTCAAACAAACAAACAACAACAGCAACAGAAAAACTACAGTATACTCTTTACCAGTCCTAAACAATAGCCTAATACACTGAAAATTATACTAATTTTTTTTTTAAGGTAAGTGGTTGCAAACCATTTATTTTAGCTACATTTAAATAAACAAATTTAGTTGAAAGTTAGTCATCTTAAATTGTTTATTTAAATGTATCTAAAATAAATTGATTGCAACCACTTAATTACCTTAAAAAAATTTGTAATATCAATGAATAATTTTTTCAGTGTAATTTGTAATGGAATCCTACATTACACACAAGAATATGTTTTTAGTTATTTAAGGCCAGCATGAATCCTAATGGGACAACCACTCCTGTTAGACACCAAAAGGACTTAAATCTTTCAGGAATTTAACATTAATATCGGTACTTCCTTAACATTTCAGTCTGAATTGTTCCTAAATAATACAACGCAAACATATAATACAATGCAGACAAGACAACACCCAATAGGACGACACTGCGGTCGCATCTAAACTGCAGCAGAAGCCCACACCTCTCGGTTCCTCCAGAATGAAACTAAAGCTCACGACCCAACTGATGCTTAATTCACAGAAAGCCACAAGATGACTACAGCACTACAGCTTCTAGCTACATATGTTATTAAAGTAAACTTACTTTTTTATGGTTCACTTCTAGAACAGAAGAGTATCATTGCGCACGAATCCTGATCCACTTTGTAAATCACAGAATAACAAACAGTTTGTTATCAACTGTGAACTGCAGCAGCTTCCGTAATGTGTGTGTGCGCGAGTCACGTGATTTGATGATCAGCTGCGAGCGCGCGACACGTCTGGAATTCAGATCATGCGCGGCGGATCTGAAGCGCGTGACTCTTTTACTCATTCATATAATGAACTCATTCAAACTCTTTTTCTTTCTTTCTTTCTTTCTTTCTTTCTTTCAAAAAAAATAAAAATAAAAAATATAATAGCCTAGTTTCGTACTGTATCAAGTAAAGTGGAGAAAACAGTAAGTTACACATTACAATTTTAAGAAATACTGAAATAGTATTTTTTTGTAAAATAAATTTATCAAGCAACGTATCCTATAAAAAAGAAATAGAAATAGGCCTATATAGTAATATATATCAAACAAAGACACTCCTTAGTGCATTTTTCTTTCTTTTCTTTCTTTCTTTCTTTCTTTCTTTCTTTCTTTCTTTTTCTTTCTTTCTTTCTTTCTTTCTTTCTTTCTTTCTTTCAAAAAAAGAGAGATTTTAATAGTTTGATACAAGTAGAGAAAACAGCAAGTTACATAAATTCAACAGCAAGTTACTCATCAAATTTTTTAACAGCTGCTATTTCTAGATATCACACACAAAAAATAGAAATATAGAAAGGTGTAGCTAAAACAAAGATGCTCCATTTATTTCTTCTTTCTTTTTCTTTCTTTCTTTCTTTCTTTCTTTCTTCCTTTTTATTCTTCTTTCTTTCTTTCTTTCTTTCTTTCTTTCTGTTTCTTTCTGTATGATATTCTAAATAAATATTTTGGTGCTTTGACCTTTCCTTTGTTCAGTGTATGACACACACATGTAAGAATTTAACATTGTATCAACTTTAACCCTCTATGTAATTGGCTTATGCATAGTATAAACACCATGAAATCCACCATCTTGGTTTGAGGGGGATGGGTTCTGGCTACTCCAAATAGGGTCAAAAGTATAAACATTTTCACGCTGGGTTTGGTTACAGTATGCATGGCAAAGCCAGGGAAGTCACGCAAAGGTAGTTTGACTCTTCGCAGAGCTCCAGTCCACAGCATATGCAGAGAAAGAAACGTCACACTTCATTATGTCTGTATATGAATCCATGCTGCTGATTGTCAGCTTTGATCAGATGACAAAGACCTACCTGCTTGCTTCACAAGGATCATGCATATTCATAATTAAACCAAGGTTGCAGGTCAGTCAGGACATTTTGCACTGGCAAAGCAAAACTCAAATCTGCACATTTTTTTCTTCTTTTTTTTAATAGAAAACATGAAGTTATTATTTTATATTTACTTTTAAAAGAAAAGTTCTCTTTTTCATGGTCTAAATACATTTTCAGGAAATAACTCTTAATGCAGTTTTGCATCTCAAATAAATTAATATTGGTTTTAAATTTTATTTGGTTTTATATTTAACAAAGGCAAAAATTCTAAGAAAATTATTCATATTNATATTGGTTTTAAATTTTATTTGGTTTTATATTTAACAAAGTCAAAAATTCTAAGAAAATTATTCATATTTATTTATTTATTCATTCATTCTATTTATTTATTTGCACTGCAAATTAGTGAAAGTTTGACTACTAAGATGATCTTGAGGTCTAATTTTCAATATATGAACATATTCTTAATACCTAAGGGCATAGAATTTAGTAAAGACACTACACCAGTAGCCTATCCACCGATCTGAGAAGTTAGGTTGTGGCTAGAACAGATTCGACCGGAAATGAACAATGACATTTAATTTTCTACATATTAGATTGTGTTTTATTAACGTCTACACCTACCCCAACACTAAACCTACCCTTTACAATAATGAAAAAAATATTTCCAATAGCACGTGACCCTAGAAAACCGCGCGCACTTTCAAGGACGCTCATTTAAAATTGGCTACATGAGCGGAGTAATAGCCAAATTTAAACATGGGCCTACAGTACGAGCACAGTGATCTGAATGATAAAGTTTATTTATAATTTATGATTTGATTTAGATCGTAGCCTAACTTCAAAACGGGTTTTGATTCACGCTCCGAAGTCCCGATTTGAACCATACTCTACTGCGCAGAATGATCACGGTATGACATCAAAGTACCGCGAGAGCGATAAGAGAGCAGACGGATCCTATGCATTCGAATCGCTCTCGCGGTACTTTGATGTCATACAGTGATCATTCGGCGCAGCGCTGCTTCAAGTCGAACGCGCCTAATGGTTCATATATCTTTTGATTTAGATTGGAACTTGGGAACACGGATTGTGAATCATTTAATTCTGATCGGGACTTCGGTTATTTTAATTAAACAGTATGAAACATCAAACCATGAAGGCAGTACAGTTATAAAAACAAAACAAAGAAAAAGAAAGAATACAAAAATACAAAACCCTTAAAAAAATTAACGAATGTTTTATTATAGTAGAAAGTGTAGTAGGCTAGCGTGTTTTTTTTGTTTGTTTGACACCATGGTTAAACTATGGTTAGTTCAGCAAAACCTTGGTTAATTTGTTTGCTATAGTATACATTAAACATGTTTTTTGTTTGTTTGTTTGTTTGTTTGTTTCACCTTAATAGGACACATAGGATAGAGAATATAGGTTTAATAGAACTTTGGATAGTTTTGTCTAGATCAACTTAAAGAAAAGAGAGATTTAGAGGCAGATTATTATGTATGTGAAATTTAGCTAGCAGGAAACACAAATTAATTAAGATATATTTTCCTCTATTCTCTTTCAGGTAGTTAAATAACCCAAAGAAAACATATTTAAAACAGAAAGAAAAGTCACTTACAAAATGAGATTAGGAACATAAAAAAAGTGACCAAAATTTCTCTGTGTGGGTACATTGCCAAACAAGTGAATGCCATCTTTATCAGAAGAGTGAGAAAAAAAAGCAGCTCATTAGGGTCTGATTTATTGAGATATTATAATTACGTCCATAAACTTTTTGTGAAATTTGGAGTAACTCATTACTTAATAATTAAGGAGAGAATTACTTTCCAAAGTCAGATATCGCATGTTATGATTTTCAAGGGAGTAGAATTTAATAGGTCCCTACCAATATCCAGCGACTACTCAATTGTCCCTAGCAATAATTTTGATAAAACAATTAGGCCTAAATGTCTGTTTTCTGCACTTATGTCCCCACCAATGCCAAAATCAAACCTACACCCTTGTTAATATCTTATGCAATACTTACATCTTATATAAATTACTCTTGCTTTGACATTTTATTTGGTTTAATATTTAACAGAATTTAAAATAATTTTTTATTATTTATTTTAGTTTATATTTTGCAGTGCTAGTTAGTGACTACTTTGATGGATCTTGTGGTCTAAAGTTCAGTAAATATAAAGGCCTGCTGCGTCATGTCAGACTTTGTGACTCTTGACCAAGTGTGAATGAGTCTGGATTCTGTTTATGAGTGAACCACGTTGAGTCTGTTAAGATGAACCACATGTGAACTGCAGACATGTTTTGTTTTATAACATGATGTTAATTTTTTATGCACTTTAGTGCAGTTAATAGGTAGTATATTCATTTAATGACCACGTCAAGGCAAAATATTTTGGTTTGCTCCAAATACATAACGCATCTACATGGCTATATAATTTAAAACATGTCTTGAACCAGCTTTGATGAGAAGAGATCAAAATTCCCTTTATCTAAATCTGAGTCTCATTCAGGTGCAAATGGTTCTCATCACTTAGTACTGCACATGATTGTTCTGACACCACAGTTCGCTCTCATTCCTCAACAAAGTCTTGTCCCAGCTGCTTGGAAAGGGAACATCTGCTGATGTACACGCTGCAAACTGGCTCCTTCCCTTTGTGAACCCTCCAGCGCTGGGATGAGGACCCTGCCGGGCCTTTGAAGACTAGCGAGTTGATCTTCTCCCTCTGACCTGATGGGACATAAAGCTCTCGGTCTTGGGTTACCAGTTGCAGCGCACTGTCACAATTTATTTCTGTACTTCTTTGTGTTCAGGCTCTTGTATAAATCACAGAGCTCTTAGCTTGCTTTTATCCTGCTATCGTGCACTCCTGAACATGTGCTGGAATATTACAATTCAGCCTCTATCTCACAGCACAGCCTCTTAAAAAGTCATACCGTACATTGTTCGTACTTGTTCAGTTTTCATTTAATACTTGTACTATAATACTGTACAAATAGAATTATATTTATGTAGACAAAATACTTCCAAGGCACTCACGTGGTAGAATAAAAAGCCTTTAATATACTGGGCTTAAATCATTACAAATAGTTAAAAGTAGATCTACGCGTTTCTATTCTACCACGTGATTGCCTTGGAAGTATTTCGTCTACATAAATGGATTTTTACCTCCACTACATCCAATGAGCACCAGTGTTTTTACAAAGATACCCACGTAGCACTCTCTGCTTCTAAAATCTTTTGCAAAAATAGAATTCTATATTTGTAATGTTTACGAATTCCTGAAAATCCTCTAACTCCCCTAATTGGCAGAGTGACACACCTGCTGCTGATTACAAGAATATTTAAAGCATTGTTTGGTGCTACTGTTCTTGATGTCTGATGAAGGCCTTGATAATGGCAGAAACGTCATTTTATCCAATAAAGTTTTGATCTCTTCAAGAGTGAGTGCTGCACCTCTTCTTTTTTTTTGTTGCACTTCATCTTTCGTTTAGTTTCAGTAATGTTTACAAATTCAAATGACCATTTTAGCTCAGAATCTTTGAATAGAATAGTGTTCTTAGCAGGCTTGTCTTTGTTAAATATCAAATCAAATAAAATGTCAAACCAAGATTAATTTCAGATGTAAAATTAAATAAGAAATTAAGAATAATTATAGTTTACAGAAATGTAGACCAGAAAAACCATCAAAGTAGTCACTAACTTTAACTTACATTGTAATAAATAATGAAGTAAAATATAAAATGAATCGTGTTCTTTGGTAAATATCTATATATATCTATATTTGGTAAATTATATATATATATATATATATATATATACATAATGTTCTTCTAAAATTAGCATTTTTATCCCATACCCGTATGTATAAGTTCAGTAATTTCACTTTAATGGCAATAAATATGTTCTTTTCATTGTCATTTAAGTGAAATAACTGAACATAGGAGACTGATAAAAATGCTAATTTTAGAAGAAAATTTCAAACAGCACTTAGAGGCTTTTGCATCTGAACTCTTCATATGTACTTCATATATACTTTGAATAATCAATACATATTTCATACACATCATTTACATATAACATTGTAAATGACAAGCCAAAAACAAGATCTTCAATAAACATTTTTACTGTTATTTTATTTATATATTTTGACAAAAATAATATTCAGACAACCATTTCCATAATAAAATAATGCTCTTTAACTGAAAAAATATTAACAACTCTAAATTTGCATAAACACATTCAAGGAGGAAAATAGCTTGTGAAAGTGTCATTTTACAAATCAAAGACCCTAAAAATCTCTGAAATCACAACAGAGTCTTCCAAATCTAAGGAAATATTATGATGCTGACAGAATTATTGACCCTGGAAAATCAAACGCTGTCATAACCAAGCCCGAGGAGGGGGGGGGGGTGACATTTTACATATAAACCGTTTGAAAGCTGAATTGCTATTTTTTTGCTTTGTGAATGAGTGATGAAAGAACATACAATGTCATGTGCACATTGTGCTACACAAGTGTGCATACTGTGAGCAACTCAATACAATTGAAATTCAAAGGGCAGTTTCATTGCTAAACATTAAAATCAGTCTCTGCTGTATGTTTTACAAAAAGTACAATATAATTATCTGTCAATGTGGACAAAAGTCAACTGTTTTTATACACACACACACATTCACACTCATAACCACACATATACATTTATATAAATAATATTTATAGAGCGAGGAAGCACACAGTTTAAATCAAAAACCAACTGTATGTACATTTATTAATATAAAAAAGGTTTGTACCTGTACAAAAACATTTGTCACTCATCATGCTTAATTTTAATTAAGGCAGCTAGCAGCAAAAATGAATCGCTGTACATGGGATTTAAAGTGGGCCTAAAAGTATATGCACAATTTGGCGACACTTAAAATGTTTTTAAAAACAAATACTAAAAAAAAGACAAAATATCAAGCCAAATGTTATTTTTTTTTAGAATGTATGATACTTGTTTTTGCAATTACTTGACAAATTTATTTTTGTGAAATGCATTTCTTGAAAAATAAATACCACTTGAGCTGATATAATGTCTAAAAGTAATTACATTTTCAAGTGTGGCTTAATTGTTTAACACCTGCCATGGCCCCAGTATCAACACAGAGTAAGGTAGTGTTAATACAGCAGAAGAAATCTGGAGAACTAAGCTCAGGTTCACAATTTAATAGCAAAAAAAAAAGCTTTGGACATGATGCTAACGGACAAGCTAATTTCCTGAGCTCTGCAACAACTTTATGATACACAGTTCTTCATAAAGCAAAACGATGCCTTCAAAAACTCCCTACTCTTTCCTTTCAGCTTTAAAAGAGTCTGAGCTTCAATGGGAAATCAAATATGTAAACATTATAAATATAAAGCAGTATTTCTCAAAGGACCGATAAAGATTGCATAAACATTGTGTGTTATGTGATTCCTTTCTAATTTAACAATAAAATATAAGGATGTTTTAGTAAATATCTTTCCGTAGTACCTTCATCGTCGTACAGTTTGAAATTATAAAGCAGCAACTGAACAAAAAAAAACAAAAAAACCCCATGAGACAGAGAACCCAAGACTGCAAGCTGTTTTTTAGGACATGGGTCAGTGTTAAAAGTTATAAAGATGGCTTTAAATAGGAGGTTTATATTTACTGTCTTGCGATGAAAAAGAAAGATTACAGATCAAGATTTGGCCCTGTGCCTTTTAAGTGGCTTTAGACCCCAGAATCCAAAAAAAGTACACAAGAGAGGTGTAATTCAGATCAAACTGTTATTTGTACAATGTGATTTAGAAGGATTGACCTCCTTTCTTGGTCCTGAAACAGCAATCATAGTTCTAAGTCTACCTCTAAAATGATTGGTTGAAAGAACAATATTCAAGCCCCTTAAATCTAACCCTAAAATCTGATTGGCTGTCAAGCTGGAATGTTGTTTAAGAACCAACAAGGATGTTGATCCAGGAACACGTCCTACTCGGCTAAATCACATTAAGCTGACAGACAGGCCCACACAGAATCCGCACCCACAGAACTCCGGAGAATTGAAACGGCTGTCGCTTGCGTCCTGTGCATTTTCATCATTAAAATATTTTGGCTAATCTGATAATGTTTCTAGCTACCAATGAGAATGTAGTGCTGTCATATCTGTTCAAACCCATTGCACAGATTTTCCCACAAAATTACCGCAGAAAATGTGAAAAAGGTCAGATTCTGATCGATCTGCTTCATAATCGTCGTACCGCATCTGAACCGCACATTGGCACTGGGTTCATAGCTTACGTTGGTCTTCAACATCGGATTACAAAGCTCTCCGTGAAGCATCGTGAGACTTCATTACACTCCTGCAAACGAAAGCGACAAAAAACCACAAAAGGGCAACCAAAATACATTCACTTTCCACAAGTCGAGCTTTTCTTGTGGTAAAAAAGAGGAGAAATGTTGTTGGAAGCGTTCAGTGCAACCCTTGCTTGAACCAAGGAGTCTTTTCCACATCTCTGTGGGCTTATAAAAAGAGGAGAAGGCCACGAGGATGGTCTGAGGTCGGTCAGTGTGTGTTATCTGCGGCAGGCGTAGGCGTTAATATTCTTGATGACGTAGAAGCCGATGGATACAGGTGGCATGGCTATCGTTCTTCCTGCCCTGAGTGTCCGTGGCTTCAGCTCAGGGAACGTCTCATTGTCCACCATACGCAAGGGCTCTCCGTTCAGCTGCACAGACCTGCGGAGCAAAGGGACGTGTATTTTATATCAATACGTCAATGTGAGAACTGCAGATGCTCAGTGAGGAGCCCTATTCCTCAGAACTGTGATGGTCCGAGTATAATTTCAGCCAGAAATCGCTGGTTTTAGGACCCAGTTGCACCAAGTGTAAAGGGAGTCTCTAATAATAGTAGACTCTCTGATCTCACGCTAGGGGGCGCTACAGCTGCATTATTAATCTTATAGAAAACACAAACATCCCGATATGAGTGAGTTTTGAACAGCTGGAAGCCACACGCTACTGCACAAAATTTTGGCGTTTGTAGGATTTAAAAAAAATAAATACAAGTTTTTGAAAGAAGTCTTTTATGCTCACCAAGGTTGCATTTATTTGATCAAAAATACTGTAAAAATGGTAATATCGCGAAATATTGAATGGTTTTCTATTTTAATGGTTTTTAAAATGTCATTTATTTAAAGCTGAATCTTTCAGCATCATTACTCCAGTCATCAGTGTCACATGACCCTTCAGAAATCATTTTAATATGCTGATTTGCTGCTCAAGACAGTACTGTCTTGTATTTTCAACTGGTTGGTTACCAACAGTCTTTAAAATATCTTCTATTATGTTCAACAGAAGAAAGAAACTCAAGGTGAGTTAATAATGACAGAATTTTCTTTTTTGTGTGTGAATTATCCCTTTAACATGAGTCTAATTACAAGATAACAGATGAAGGTTTAAACGTTTATTCTTAAGCAAAACATAAAATTTTTCCTACATTTACTGTTAGTTTTGAGAAACTTCTGAAAAGAAAGAAGCCATCCTGACCATTTCCTATAGTTCTACTCTTCCAGCAGACGTTTGGATGATCTGACCCATCACCTCATCTTATCTTATGGTACCACAGACTGAAATGATCAGGAAGCTGAGTTTGCTTTGGGCCCGAAGCCCTTCTGAAGCACAGTGTGACGGCACGCATCAGACGCAACGGTGAGGAGGGATTGTTGATCTTCCCAATCAACTTTACCCCGGGGAGGATTTATGCTCAGGAGTTCAAAGCAGACAGAAGTATGTAAGAACACAGTCAGCGGTGTTTCGCTCAGGGCTTCTGCAGAGGAAGATCAGCATTTCCTCTGGATAGAATTCAAATTGAATTAAAGTCTCCAGATAGTTCTGGAGCTCTAACGACCTCTGGCTACAGATGTAGGTATGTGTTTGAGAAATGAAAAGACCTGAAAAGACAAACCCTTCAAGGCACAGAGAGATCACAAACATCAGCCGTGATCACACAGTAGCTCTGGTTTGAGGAGTTCCAGCTCTGAAGTTCTCAACACTGCTGTGTTTTAGATTTAAAAGAAAATGTTCAGGTCAGCTTCTACATTAAACAGCTTTTTAGGGC
>SCHK01406547.1:0-11588 GCA_004124795.1 Poropuntius huangchuchieni | reverse complement strand
ATGACAGAATTTTTATTTTTGGGTGAACTATCCCTTTAAACAACCTTTTTATTACACAATCACTCTTAGTAATGGGTGAAATGAAAAAGGGAAGACAAAAACTTGTCTGTGACAAGTACAAAAGGTCAAATATAATGTGATCTTAATCACCAGTCATCTGTGGAGATGGTGTAATACACAGGTGGTTGGTCTGTGTCGCTGAGGGTTGCCGGACCCTCCTGACCGCTGGCCCCCATGTTGCTGAAAATGAGCCAGTCCCCAACAGCGAGCTCAGGAAGCAGGCAGTGCTCCACCACCTGGTCCAGTGGGTCACACGATGGTCCCCACAGGCTGCTGGAAAACATGGGCTCATCTAGGGTGAGCGACAGCTGAGAATCACAAAACAAGTAGTTTAGAAATTTCACGCAACTTATTAAAATATTGTTTATGTGTTCAGGTACATGTGTGTTATTTACTTTGTGGACAGATGGTGTGCTGATGACATTTCCAAACAACTTTCCCATGAAAGATCCATAAACACCATCATTCATGTAATACACAAATTCTGGTGCATCACTAGGGGTCAGCTCATCTGAAAGTGCAAAAGACACAGTGAGAAAATAAGGCAGATGTATTTAATGCCATATATATCTCAAATATGATGGGACTCACTGTGAGTGCTGCTATGGAGATCCCGGTATACTGCTTTTTTGCCAATAACATTGACAGCCAGAGTGAAGGAGGAAAACACAAAGAAATTTCCCGGTTCAGCGATGACGCTCACTCCAGACGCTGAGGGGAAATAGGCCTCCAGCAGGGGTCTGATGATCGAATTTACCTGATCAAACAGACATGAAAGAAAAGCTTTGAGTAAGTGGATGATATTCAAAAAAGAAAAACAAATGAGACTCATGCTTTCCATACCTGTTTCAACTGAAACTCAGAACCACTGAATCCTCCACCAATATCCAGGATCTTCATGTCAAAGCCTAGTTCCTTCTGTAGAAGCAAGGAAGAGTCAGCATTCCAACAGATACATGAAATTTACTAATAAATCTAAACTTAATTATCGTAATATTCGTACCGCCATGTCAAAGATGCAACGGGCGTCTGAAAGTGCATGAGTGTATTCTTGGGGATCTCGGCATGATGCTGGTACCTGGAACCTGCAGAAGAAGTCCCACTTTCTAAAAACTCTAAACAAGACAAAGTGTCTCAGCAATTTAGAGGTGACAAATCAGTTGACTTACGTGACTCCAACCACATTCACACTCAAATCCTTGGCCATTTCCAGAAGATGTCTACAGCTCTTCAGGGAGCAACCAATGGTCACACTTGCCTCCTCAACCTGTGCATCAGTAGACACTTGAAGCAAAAGCCTGTTAAGAGAAGAACAGTGCAGAAAGAGAATTATATAAATATATAATAAACTTACTATAAACAAATAATATAATACAATATAAAATAAATCCTATATATTTTACCATTCAAAGATGAAGACCAAGAAAAAACGCTCATATTGTTTTAAACAGTAAAACAACATTTTAAAATATTATAAATTAAAACTGTTGTCTATTTTAAATGTAATTTATTGTGATGCAAAGCTGAATTTTTAGCAGCCTTTACCCCAGTCTGCAGCGTCACATGATCCTTCAGAAATCATTCTAATATGCTATATAATACAACATTTCTTATCAATGTTGACAACAATTTAATGTGTCCTTGCTGAATAAAAGTATTAATTTCTTAAAGAAATTGTGGTCACACTTCAGTTTTAGGAAATATTATTACTACTAACTAACTATTAACTACAACTTTTGCCTCAGTAAACTCCTAATTTGTTGTTTAATAATAGTTAGTAAGGTAGAGGTTAAGTTAAGGTATGGGTTAGGATTAAGGTATCTAAAATACGGTCATGCAGAATGAGACATTAATACATTTATAAATACTAATAAATAACCAATATGCTACTAATATGAATGCTGGTAGAACATTTTACAGTCCTGTTACTCATGTACATAATATGTTCTTCTTATATCAATTACAATAACTAGGTAAAAACTAGGTACTTACCCTGAACCTACCCCTAAACTTAACCCTACCCCATGTAGTTACCTTATATTACCAGTACTTTCTTAGGTAGGTACACTGTAAGTACATGCAAGTACATGTACTGTAAAATAAAGTGCAACTAGTTAATGAGAATTAGTCCCTTAAACTTAAAAAAAGTGTTACCAAAACTTTTATTGACTATTGACTTTATTGGAAAATCATATATAAAATGCACATACATACATTTTGTTTTAATGTGTATTATACATATATACTATATGTTTTAAGGACTTACTTGGCATCAGGATGGGAACGGGCAATTTTGCGAAGCTCTGCCTCATTTTCACACAGCAAATAGTTAATGCCGGTTTTGGCTGCGTGTTTAATGAGTGACAGCTGCTTGCAAACTCCAGACAGGATGATGTTCTCAGGAGGGACATCATGATTGAGTACCAATGTGGTTTCAGCCTGAAAGTAGTAAGTGCATTTCTATAAGTTGGTGTGCCTTCAAAATATATGCTTTGAGATCTTTCTAATATCTACAGGTAAGGATCAAATAAAACATGTTACCTTATTTGCACAGACAAAACCAACGCCAAGAGCAGACAGGACTTCAATGACTACAGGGCTGCTGTTACAGCTGACTGGGTAGAAGGGTCGAACAAGAGGCATAGTGGTCTTCCACAGAACATGCTGTCGCATTAGGGCCCCAAGGTCGGCCACAACAAATGCATTCTTTTCAGCCTGACAAACAAAATCAGATCAATCAATGAAAAAGACGGAAACAACAGCGCTGTGTTGCATTTGTTTACTAAAACAGATGTTCATAACACAGTCATTTACTGATTTTCTGAACTAACCATATTTTGCTCATAGACATGGTTGTCGATGACATTGTCAATGGTCGTTCCTCCCTCAAGTAGTTCAATGAAGTAGTTTGGTGCATCAATGAATCCTTTCATCTCAACCGTATTCCGCAAATCCGACAATCATAGAGAGTTTACTGAGCCGCTGGGGTATTCTGGGTATGCAACAAACTGTTCGGGGGAAACCAAAACATAGTAGTTTCATAACATACAAATGAAATTATGTTTTCACACAAAACTTTACATCAAGGTGTACAACAACAACACCAACCCACATATTTCAAAACAGTGTTTTATGAACAAACTTTGAACAGGAAGCTCAAAGTCACTGTAAGTCACTATCGTTGATCTAAATTAGGTTTCTATGAGGCTAATAAATACAAGAGGCAGGGAAAATGAATCACATAACTAGAAAAGGCATCACGAGTCCATCTTTAGAGATGACGACAACACATAGGCTTCAAGAATGTTGCCTACAGGCTTTTTTTTTTTTTTTACTCAGACCCAATCAAGATAAATCCCTGTGGCTTTGAAGCACAATGGAGCATTTGATGGTATTACCAATGGATTTGTACAGTATGAATGGGGGACAAAGGTGTTAATCCACCAATAGTGTTATGTAAAACCAAAAACAATCCACCACAGTTGGATGAGTGCAGACACAGATTTTGTGTGTAATTAAATAAATCATATTATGTAATTGTCTCTCAACTGTACTTCAGGAGGGACGTGTCTAATATTTATGGACTCACATGGACAACGTGGGAGATGGTCCTCTCCCGCTATCAACTAGGATCCCAAGGCGGCTCAGCGTTGAAGTCAAACTGTTCGCGGTAGAGGGCCTCCCCTAGGCCTTCTGGGTAGCGCTTATACACTCGCAGGGAGAGTGGGGAGCCCTGTGGAATCACAAAAACAGGTGTATACATAAATATTTGATTTACAAGAGCAGCTGATGGATAAAGTAAATAACACAAATGTACCCAGGCAGGTTAGAACATTTCTGAAATAACTCTTGACTTAGACATAACCAGTTTTCTTAATACAGACACATTATACATTTTCAGCATCATTTTTTTTTTTGTAGGCTATAATGTTTTAATCAAGTGACCGCTTATTTACTGCTGTACTTTGTACTTGACTGGTTAAACAGACCTGATGATCAGATACTCTGTGTTCTCATTTTTAAGCATTAAACAACACTGTCTTATCTTGATCCTCCCAAATGTGGTCAATAAATGAAGTAACTTGTTGAACATTTATCAGATGTCATGGTGTTTGTTTCTTAATGTGGACACCACCATAACCCTAATGCAGCATGTTATTTGAAACATTAATTTCTCAGGCCCTTTAAATGATCAGCATCATCAAAATTTGGCTGGAAAAACCTGTTGAACACAACCTACTACATTAAATGCTTTGCAGCATCTAATTGGTAGTTCACACTTTTTCAGCAAGTAAATGGTAACTTTTATTTTGTTAGTAACGTCATAAGACAATTAATGGACTAAAGACAATTGATCACCTTTTAGAAAAATCATGTTCAAATGTGAATATTAAATATGACAACAACTTTTTGAGGATTATGTATTATATCATCTTTGTTTTATATTGCATTATATTTTTCAATCATCTTACAAATAAATTTTATTGAAAGGTAGAGTGACAACTAGGCTAATATTTATATAAAACATATATATTATATATGTTATATTATAACTTTCTGAAAGTAGTCTGTCATTGTAAAGATTTACATTATAAGCTACCAGAATCTCATCTTAAAGTTTTCTTTTAAAAATATATATTTTCCCAGCTATTATTTCACATGTCAAACTTTATATTTATAGTTATTATCGTATAATAAGCATGAAAGTTACTTGTGTTTTGGTATGAGGTAATGTTTTACCAAAACAGATGTTACTTAGGAAAAGTACATTTTAAACACACCTAGGTATAATTAGTGTTAGCATAACAGATTTTATTACCATATGTATAACTGTCTCACCTGATATTAGAACACAGTAAATCAGTATATAAATTTTATGTGTAACACGCTCGTCATTCAATAACCTAATAGGACATGTCGTAAGCGCCTGGGTTTGTCCACTGAATCAGCTCACAAACTGTTTAGCCAACTAAACCTGCGCCATGCTACGACAACTAATGACTTATATAAATGAACGCGTTTAATCCTCATAATGTGTGAATTTGAAATCTATTTCTCGTTGTCCTTCACGGAGCACTGCCGTTGCCCGTATAACAAGCGCGATTACAACCAACCGCCATGTTGTGTCACGGCTCCTTACAGCAGACGGCGGATTTTCCCGGATGAAGACTAAAAACAACCACAAACGCGGTACTTACGTGAGATAACGGCCTGAATGATTTGGAAAATCGTCTTCTCTTTTTCGGCGGAATTTTTAAAGAGTGGTGGGGACACAAATAGAAGAAAGAAGAGGGGCTGTAAGTGCCATATGCCTGGGCGCGGATAGCTCGGCGGAACACGAGAGCGCTGCTGTCTGTCTCAGGAAGAAATGGTCGCTGCTGGAGGAAGGCGGGAGAAACGGTTGCTAGAGAACACGGGGCGGGGCCTAAATACAAATTCTACTACAGCAAAGGCTTGGCTTGTGAAGAGCTACGTGAGCTACGTAGCTACGTGACTGGCTCAAGACTCGTCGTTCTGGGGGAGGATTCCCAAGTAACGCCCGCCCACTCTGATTAATATTCATGAGCTCAGCCTCTAGCTTAGTAGGATTCGAATAGCGGTGGGCGGGGACATCTGTACTCATGAAAAAAAAAATGTTCTTATAGCAAATTCCTTTTATAGAAACACACTCCTTTGAACATGTATGGGCCAACGTGGACTATATTGCTTAATACGCTGCTTGCACTTTTTGAAACATGCTCCCCCCTCTTCTTTGCCACTATATGAAAATTATTGTTGTTATTATAGTATATTTTGTTATAGTATATAGTATATTGTTATACTATACAACCATACCACCAGAACCAGTGAAACCTTTTATAAAATTCAGTTCTGTAAATTTTTATTAAATGTTTGATCATCATCAAACATCTGTTGTACTCCTTCTGATTCATAATGAAGAAATCAACAATGCTGAGGTTCACAGCTGGCAAAGCTGTCATAACAAACCCTTACAGGACGGTACATAAACATACACACCACACTGTAAGACACAAGTGTTTTCATAGCCATTTGCTGGGTGAAAGGTCATATTTTATGGTTTCAGGCTGTAGTTTGTTTGCCAAAGAATTTCAGATAATTCCCTAAACAGACTAAAAAGCTTAATTTTCAGACAAATATCTTGTTACAATGCACATGACTTCACTGAAGGTCTTGTTTTGTTTCAGTGAATTCATGGCAAACATGTTGCTCCATTTATATTTGAGATTTATGACACTTTGTCTGCAAATCATGTTATTTACAGTAAATTATACATTATTAATTGACTTTAATTTTGCATATCATCTTGTATCAGTTAAGTAGCAGCATAAATGTCAATCAGTTCATTATCATTGTCATAATGACATCACTCGCAGATTGCTGTGCTGTTGGATACCATACTGTACATGCTCAAATAACATTATATTGTACATGCTATATGCTACACATTGTAAAAATTAGTAACCGGTTTAATTCAGGTGAATTAGTGAATTCAGCAATTAAGATATTCTCAGTAACATCTCTTCTACAAATGTAATTTTTTTAGAACTACTTTTGGGACAGAATGTATGAAGAGTTAGTTACCAAAGAATGCAATACTTTTTGATTATCATTTTGATTAAGTTTAGCGTTTTTATGCAAAACAAAGGTTGTCTGATTAGGTTTTATTTAGGTAAATGTAGATTTCTTAAAGCTGCCCCAAGTTTTTTGCCATTTAAACAAATAATTTATTTAAAATTTATTTTTAAACATTTTAATACAATTTTAATGCAGCTAAAATGCCTTTAATCTCTTAATCTGAAAATATATGGATTAATTATAATTAATTTATAATTTGCTTTTATATTTTGAATATACGTAGTTTGGTATATACCTGTTTGTTATTCGAAAGGGTTTAATAAAGGTTAAAATTACCCACATTGCGCATTCTGAACGCATTGTTGAACTGAACGAAACACAAGCTCCTTCGATCAGCTGACTGGAAGTGTGATGCTGTCCGAAGGCTTTTCTACACTGCGACTCAATTAACTGTGTTTTCAATAATGCTTTATTAAAACTATTTTCAATTTTAACAGATTAGTTTGTAGTTTAGTGAAGGGACTTATATAACCGGTAAGTATCGCCAAAGAATTATTTCAATTCGATAGTCGTGAGTCGTGACAGGCGTAAACGCTGCTCATACAATATTTACAGACATCAGAAAAGCGCATTTAACCCATCGCATCACGTAAACGTAGACCTTATCAGCGTGCATTTTACGATTCAAAATTATGTGTTTAATTTCGCCACACGGTTAGAAGCAGGACACCTATTATCTGCTGAGGGGGACAGCTTTATCTGCTGATGACTCGTGACTGGTCATTTTTATGGAATGAAATGGAGAAGTGTGAATTTGCTCATGTGATCAATCTTGAAAGGACCTCTGTAATCTATTTGACAGTTTTTGGTTGAAGTGTCTCATATGCTATGAGAATTTAATCTTTATGTTTAAGGACCCTCTCTGTGATCATTTGAGCAGTCATGACAGAGTTCTGGTTGATCTCTGCTCCTGGGGAGAAGACCTGCCAGCAGACATGGGACAAGATGAACATGGCCACAACCCAGACCAACCTGTCCACTAACCACAAGTTCAACATACCTGAACTGAAAGTAAATGACTCCTCATTTTTAATTTCTGTTAAAGCACTGGTTTATTTACAACACACATTTGACATTTTCCATTCGTCTAATGAGTTTTGGGGATGTTTCTCAACAGGTGGGAACTCTGGATGTCCTTGTTGGGCTGTCAGATGAGCTTGCCAAATTGGACTCTTTCGTAGAGAGGTTTCATGTCTACGTTTGACTTTTTACTAGAGTGTTTAGTTTCAAATTTATACTTTTGATTATTATCAATTACACACATAGTTCCAAGAATTCCCTTAATGGGGTTTTAAGCTTCTGTCATGTTGAAGTTCTCTTAATAAATTTAAATGTATATTTACCCTGTGCTGCTGTTACTTTTATTTTATTAATTAATTTATTGCTGTTATTTTTCAGCGTAGTGAGGAAAGTGGCCCAGTACATGGCTGATGTGTTAGAGGACAGTCGAGATAAAGTTCAGGAGAATCTTTTGGCCAATGGAGGCAAGTAAACTTAAAATCCTCAATACATACTAACCACAATATTGATGGCAAACAATACTACTCTTAATTATTATTGCAGTCACTTAAACATTTAACAGGTACTAATGTCAAATTAACATTTATATAACATTTTGTTAAAGAAAAAGGACATGTAACCTTTCATAGTCTAGTCAGTCATATTTGAATGTCCTAGTATATTACCTTATAAAGCTTATTTCATATGATTCTAAATATTTATAATGAATAATTCCTTCCATACAGTTGATCTGGTCACATATGTTACACGGTTCCAGTGGGATATGGCCAAGTATCCAATCAAACAGTCCCTTAAGAACATCTCAGAGATCATGTCCAAGGTGAGGCATGTTCAAAAATGTTGTCATTGTTTAGAATATAAGGAGATTTATTTTGCTTTAAATTTCCTGTTTTGTTCTCTGTTCTCAGCAAGTGAGTCAGATCGACAATGATCTTAAAGCCAGAGCTTCAGCTTATAATAGCCTAAAAGGGAACCTTCAGAGTCTGGAGAGAAAGAATGTGTAAGTGGGAGGAGTTTCATATTCTTAATTTAATTTTCAATTTCTGTTTCATTTTAAGTGACCTTAAATAATAACATGTCTTGTCCACTAGAGGGAGTCTTTTGACTAGGAGTTTGGCTGATATAGTCAAGAAGGAGGATTTTGTTCTAGACTCTGAATACCTCACTACTCTACTTGTAGTTGTTCCAAAGTAAGTCAAGCTGGAGTATTTGTGCTTCTTTGTATTTTGTGCATTTAAAATGTTTCTTCATTGGATTATAAAAATCTGTCCATATTTACTCACCCTCATGTTGTTCCAAACTTGTGTGACTTTCTTTATTCTGTGGAATGCAAAAGAAGATATTTAAAATTATATCAGCCAGAAAACAGTTTCTGTTCCCATTGACTTTTTCCATAAAAGTTGTTGTCTATACTATGGAAGAACCATTTTTTCTTACCAACAATATTAACAATATCTTCATTCGCATTTTGCAGAAGGTGTGAGTAAGTAATGACACAGTTCTCATTTTTGGGTGAACTATCCCTATATGAACACATTTTGTTTTATTATATATGTTGTTACCTTTGCAAAACTAATTTTCATCTATTTTATGGCCCAAAAAGAACTAATTATCCTGACTGGCAGAAGACATATGAAACTCTTTCTGAAATGGTGGTTCCAAGATCCACAAAGTGAGTAAAATTAATTCACCTAAAGTATAGAATTATAAACTTTATGTTGCCTGTCTTGACATCATTATGCTTTGCTTTTGGTGGACATGTAAACTCGGCAGACTGTATCTATGGAAACCATGCCCTTCTGTTATTGCTGTTACACACAGTAATACAGGCATAAAACAGTGCAATATTCTTCTGCACACAAACTATGCTGTCCAAAACTATGCGCACTCCTTTATTTTATTCAGTGCAAAAAACAATTCCAAGACTTTGAATAGATCTCATTAAAAAGGTAACAAAACATGAAACTGTGAACCTGACCAAAACTGTCTGTTTTGTGCTTTAAGAAAAATGAATAAAAGGTCTATGGCAGAAACTGTGCAAGTGGAAAAAACAATTTGTACATTTAATGAAATAGAAATTTGAAATTGAGAAATACCTACCTAAGTTATGCTTTTTATAAATCATTGTAGTGTTGATAAGTGGCAGCATGTGGCTTTATAGACCTCATGTTGTAATGGAATTCATGCTTTTAATATTCAAAGCTTTTATATGTATTTTATCCAGTTGAATGAGGGAAAATGCTGCTCTGTGATGGTGATAGTGACTGACCTCAACTCTTACGTGATGCGATTTTTCTTTTGCTGTTCTGTTAGGCTTTTATTTGAAGACCAAGACAGTGGGTTGTTTAGTGTTACACTCTTCAGGAAGGCTATTGATGACTTCAAACACAAAGCAAGAGAGAACAAGTAAGTCCTTGAAGCTTTACAGTCTATAGTTGCTATTTTGCCAAATGGAGCTGAAAATCAGTTTGAAACCATCCTGTAGTCTCAGGTCCTTAAGGGTATTTGAATGTCAGATTTGCAAATATTCTGCTGTTCAAAAGATTTTTGTTTTTGAAAGAAGTCCCTTATGTCCATCAAAGCTACATTTAATGTATTTTTTCCTTTGATGGCAAAGTTTAATTTTCAGCATCATTACTTCAGTCTTATGTGTCACATGATCCTTCAGAAATCATTCTAATATGCATCTAATAAAATAATTGTGCTTCTTAATAATTTTCAGGATTCTTTGATTAATAAAAAAAAAAAAAAAAAAATCTTATTTAAAAAATCCTTTGTAAGTTCATTTTTATTTTTTTTGTTCTGTAGACAGTTTTGTCCCATATGTCAAGAGACAGTGCAAATATATTCTCAGATTATGAATGACGTAAGGCTGATATAATGCATCACAGTGCGTTTGAGTGTCTGTCTGTTTTGATGTTCACTGATGCCATCACGTCTTTCAGCTGAATCAGAGGAAAGCTGACCCTGTGTTACTGATTTTTTCCAGGTTCATGGTGCGTGATTTTCAGTACAATGAAGAGGAGATGAAAGCAGACAAAGAGGAGATGACTCGCCTCTCCACTGACAAGAAAAAGCAATTTGTATGCATGCAGCTGTCTAAATTTTATTCTCTATTGAATATTATAAAATCCTCCACAATGATGTTGATGAGTAACCTCAAAACTCATCAAGCTCCCAGCCAGCTCGAGAGGCCCTGGGCCTTGATTAGTCTTCATTTGAAGTAATAAGAAAGAGAAAAGATAAGTAATGATAACAATGGTCAATCTGCTTCTGCACCTCAGGGTCCTTTGGTGCGTTGGCTTAAAGTAAACTTCAGTGAGGCTTTCATCGCATGGATACACATCAAGGCACTCCGGGTTTTTACAGAGTCAGTCTTGAGGTACAGTGTAGACAAATCCGTTTAAAGCGTATGAATCTATGTCATATGTAGATGTAGATTGTCTGATATTTGTACTGAACAGGTATGGACTTCCAGTCAATTTCCAAGCCATGCTGCTTCAGCCCAACAAGAAGAATGTAAAGAAACTGAGGGAAGTTCTGCAGGACCTTTACAAACACTTGGACAGCAGTGCTACTGTTATTGATGTGAGCTATTATTAAGTTTCTTTTGTGTTTCTGAAAGACGTCTCATATGTTCACCAAGGCTGCATTTATTTGATCAAAAATACAGTAAAGTAAATGGTGGTAATAATGTGAAATATTGTTACAATTTAAAACAACTGGTTTCGATTTAGCTTTGCCATCAACAATACGTTACATTTTTTTAAAAAATAAAATAAATATGCAATTTATTCCTGTTATGGCAACGCTGAATTTTCAGCATCACTCCAGTCTTCAGTGTCATATGA
>SCHK01406217.1:0-14550 GCA_004124795.1 Poropuntius huangchuchieni | reverse complement strand
TTTTTTTTTTTTCTTCATATTACTAATCGTTAATTTACTATCATAAACACCCTGGTGTAGAGCATTTTTTTTTTAAAATATCATTTTTTATTTTATATAACTTTTTTTCTTATTTTAGTCAATGATCCTAAATGCAAAATTATTATTGTATAAGTTAGTATAAAAGCTCAAATGTAAAAATTAAAAAAAAAAAATCAATATAAATAATCAAATCAGTATAATATAATATAAATCAATATAATTCATTACTGTAGCAAAAACACTAGAGAAAGAAGGAACGAATCATTGCTTGCTGGATGCATTGTGTCTGTGAGAGATAAAGTAAAGCTCATGGTCTCCTCCCCTGCTATCTGTTTTTGTGGTTTGAGCTGTAGTGTAAAATAGGCATGAGTCTAGGCGCAAGGCATGGCATGAAGCCGAGATCTACCGTGCTGCTTAAAGAGACTGTTTTCTGGGGATGGCCCACCGCTCGGGGGCCTCCCTGTCTGAGAGAGCGGCTACGAGGCACCAGTCTCTGCAGGGGAGACTTAAGCTCCAATCAAAACAGGATTATATAGACCATAGTTTAAACGAGAGTTGTGCCCACACACAAAGACAGTAGCGCTGAGGCAGATGACATGGTGAGGGCAGCTTTCTCTCACACCACACACTGCTTACAGCTACAACAAACCAGTTTAATCTTAGACTACCACACGGAAACTGCAAAGCCATTATACAAAACTTGTTCATTCTTAATCCTATTCCTCGTTAAGTAGCTCCCCAAAGATCCAAAAAACACAACGCAAAACTTCCCGTGCCAACAAGTGACGCACTAACAATTATAAAGCTAAAGGTGCGGAAGGCCATTTGAGACTTTTGTTAGTTACACCAAACCCCGCCAAAATTTCTTCCCAGTGGCACGGCGCTGAATAAAACGACATTGTGACAGGACATGGGAACTCCGCCAACGCATCTGTAACACAGGAAGAAAATTCAACAGGAGCCTGCTGTAATTAGACTAATAAATGTTTTACCATGGATGTATTGGAAACAAAGCAGGGCTTATTGCAGCGCGCATGGCTTTCATTGCGAGACCTTGTACGCGAATGATGTCTTCTACACAGAGTCAAAGGGCGTCTTTAGCGTAGCAATGAAACAATTTAACGGGAGCTCAAGCTCTAACAAAAAAAAGAAAAGTTTTTGCTACTAAGGAAGAAGGAAATGTGGAACTGCTTTTCTTGTTCTATAATCGACGGATGTTAGAAAATTTGTATGAGGATTTTGTTTAATTCAAACCCATTTTACGAGCATATAAATCCTGATTAAAATATATAAATGAGGCTCTGAGTGAATGTCACTTTGTCAGCGTTATGATAATGTGTGAAACATTTTGCGCAACGTCAGTTGAAAACGCGCCTGCTGCTGTTTCAGAATAAACTGGTGTGTTTTTGGTTTGATGTGGTGCTGAGGAGTCTGGCTCATTATTCGATTTGGCCGCAGAATAGGACCCGATTGGCCCTCTTTAATGGCCCTGGGGCCGCCATATCGCATTCCCTCAAGCTTTTATTATTAAAGATGTGGTTATTCAAAGAGTGTTGGGGGAATAAATAGTGGCACGGAGTGGGTCAGGAATTCATACACCACTGGTTGCTGGCAGACCGAATCATTGCCACATGAATGATGCTTACAGGTAGGTAGGCTAAAATTCGGGTTAGGCCCCAGCGAGTGCAAATAAGATTAAATTGGAGAGCCAGACAGGTAACCTGATGTTTGCATTTGCAGTGCATTATGGCCTCCATGTGTATACTGTATATCCAACCTCCTACAGTAGCTTACATTGCTCTGTAATTTGCACAGACTGTGTCCTGGGATGGTTAATTAATCCTGAAGACCAAACCAGAAACAACTGCCTGGTTATTTTGATTGGGACGGTTATATTTAGCTGTCTGGCATGCCACTCTGAGGTGGTTGCTTTGGAAGGAACTGTGAACCTTGGCCTGCTGGGTTACTGGCTGTCAGAGCTATAAAAATGTCCATCTGTCAAGTGAAAATGCCCTTGAGGTGTTTCATATCACCCCAAAAGGACTCTTCACTTAGACACAGGCCATAATAAGAGACGATTGAGACAATTTCCACTTATTAAAGACCTGTGTGAGCTACACTAAAAATAAAATGGACAGCCAAAATGTGTAACTGCTTTTGTGGTAAAACCTTCTTTGCCTGTTATTTTCGAGGATTTCTCATTAGTCGTGATTGTAAAGCCAAACATCACTAATGGAAAGTTACAAATATTTATTTTAAATGTGGCACACTTTTATCATGAAAAATGTGAAAAATAATGATACATTTTGAATTTATAACCATTTTAATTAAATTGTCTGTATAACCAACACAGTCTCATGGCAATTCGTACATATTTTACAAGGTGGCTAATTCATACAAATTTGTACGACCTCACTCGTACGATTTTGTACGATTTGAGTGGTGGGTAGGTTTAGGGGCGGAGTTAGGTTTACGTCATTCATACGAATTTTGCAACTCGTAAAATATTTACAATTTATTGTATGAATTTGTATGAGTGAGGTCGTACAGATTCGTACAAATTAGCCACCTCGTAAAATATGTGCAAATTGCTGTGAGATCGGGCTGGTATAATAGATCAGGCAATCATTGATTTCCTGTCACATAGACAATTTAATTATAATGAACAGTTGATCCATAATTTCTAACTTTTATGACTTTCTTTCTTTCTCTGGAACACAAATTTTTGAGAAAAAAAGGAAGAAATATTTATTTAATTATTTCACATAGAATTAAAGGATTAGTTCACTTCCAGAATAAAAGTTTCCTCAACTTTCCTCACCCTTGTGCTATCCAAGATGTTCATGTCTTTCTTTCTTCAATCAAAAAGAATGTTTTGTTTTTTCCCCCCCTTCAAAACCTTTCTAAAAAATTACATAAAAAAAAAAAAATAACAAAAAAAACAATTCTGTTTTATTTTATCTCCATATAGTGGATATAGTGGAAGGAGCCATCAGGTTGAAGGTCCAAATTGCAGTTTCAGTGTGGCTTCAAACGGCCATTTTCTGAAAACAAACAAAAAATGTATATACATTTTAAACACAAATACTTATGGCTCCCATTTAAGTCAACTATATGGAGAATAATCCTGGAATGTTTTCCTCAAATACCTTAATTTCTTTTCGACGGAAGAAAGAAATACATGAACATCTTGAATGAGGGCGAGTAAATTATTAGGAAATTTCTATTCTGGAAGTGAAGTAATCCTTTAAAAGCAAATGGGTCCAGTGTTGGTTGGACCATACACCATTCCTCAAAATATATTTTACATTCTTGCGTAAAGAAATACAGATTTGAAATTACATGAGGCTCAACGAATGATCACAGAATTTATTTCTTTAACATGTATTTACAATGCCATTTGAATTAATGGAATTAATTTAGGTAGTTTTAGAGCACAATTACAGTGTTATATATCTTTATCTTTTGTAGCTCCTCTAGCAAGCTTGACTAAAAATACCAAAAATTGTGCATGTTTTATCCATCTGGCATGACAACCAGCTTTCGTAATTTAACATGGCACCTTTTACACATTGAGCATCCAATATATTTGCTCAGCTGGCATACTAGAATAGCATTATGAGCTTTGTCGAAGTGTTGAGTTGCAGAGAATCCACATCCACCGCACAGGAGGGGGTCTCTGAATAAAGAATCTATAGAGGAAATTACATGTCCTGCCAATGAAACATTCACAAAACCCAGACTTTACCCTCTGACAGTAGAGAAATATTCATTTTTAATGCTGGGGAAAGTAGGTCTGGACAGACAATTTCATCTCTTGGTTAGTGGAAACTCGACAGCCCGTGGTCCCTCCAAAACGAAGCTACAGCTGTCAAATCAACCTGTCAGGAATTGCTGAGCAATTGCCATAGATGAAACTGTTTGCCAGGTTATACAGATGAAACCTGCTATCCAAACACATTTATAGGTGAAGGGACCTTTCAACAGTAAAGTGTGCCGAGCAAACTTCTCTCCATGAATTTTGTCTTAAAATAATGCAAATGTTTCACACTGGTATATTGATGATCCTGTTCTTTATTTCAAATAAATGCTCTTTAGTTTTGCTCCAGACACCCCCACAATGGTTGTGTATAAATAAACCGTCAC
Organism: Poropuntius huangchuchieni; assembly: GCA_004124795.1. Classification (NCBI taxonomy): domain Eukaryota; kingdom Metazoa; phylum Chordata; class Actinopteri; order Cypriniformes; family Cyprinidae; genus Poropuntius; species Poropuntius huangchuchieni. The sequence continues at coordinate 10,383 of SCHK01406217.1, read as the reverse complement.
CCTCATATTTCTCACTCAAAACATAGTGGCTAACTCAGATGTTGTCAACCATGGGGATATTTTTTTTTAAAAGTTGGGCACAGATGTAAATTAGACCTATATATTAAACATATTTTCTCTTGTGCTTAAGCTGTTATGTTGCTAGAAAGCAAGGATGCAAACAGGTGAATATGCAGAATTGTCACTGACTTGGCATTCTACAAATGCTACTGTTTGCATTCATTTGTCTCAGTAAGACTCAGCACTCTTGTTTGCATTATCTACTGATCCATATTAAATATAACGACAGAGATCCTTCATAATTAATATGATCCATAATTTTGCAACAAAAAATGCATACTGATTAAAAAAAAAAAGTCAACTCAAATCTTTTGGAATCTGTTCAACAAACTAAACAAATTGGCTCTGATTATTTTGTAGTTATAGGTTTTCCGTATCCATTAGTACATTCCGAAAGCTTTGGTTGGGTTAACTAGTCATCCATATGGGATTAAATTTGAAAAAAAGAAAGAAAAACAAAACCCACACACAATGAAAAGTGACTGTTATATTGCAGTTGACCAAAAACTACAATAGTTGTTATTTATAAGATGTAATTTGCTGCTTAAAATGTGAGTTCCTAAAGTTTTTATCTTAATTCTGTTACATGGGTGGGTCGCACGGGTTTTGAAACTCTGGAAAATGGGTTGTGTGCCAAAAAATTTGAAAAGTCCTTGGCTAAGGGCTCGCGCAAGAGCATCTACTATGTGATATTAAACCCATTAAACATAAGCTGACAGAAATTAGACATAACTCATAGACTTAATGATAAAACTTAAACGCATAAGCAGACACATAATCATATTCACAGTTCTTGTTCATTTAGAGAGTACGTCGTAACATGGTCAGGCTCCACCAAGTGCAAATTACTCCAAGTTATAGACTTTAAAGTGATCTCTTCCTTTTTTTCATTCATGGAACTGAGAGGGGGCATGAACAGATGAACTTTGTATGTATAGTGTTTCTTATATTTAAATGTTCAAGAGGACCACATTACCTTTTTTATGATTTTGATTGTAATAGGGTCTTATCAAAACCAGATGTATGTAGTAATAATAGGCAGCTGCATAACTCTGCCTCTGGGCTTTTCCTTACATTAAAAAAAAAAAAAAAAAAAAATGAGCAAAAGGAAAACTTCCACATGCTAACATTTACACAGTGATTTCTTTTAATTGCGCTCTGCTTTTTAATTTGCCTCGGACTAATGCTTTCAAAAATGTGCAGAAGGTATTTTATTGAAGTCTTGCCTAACGCTGGACCATGTTTCTGTGCATGTCCTTCTCTTTGGTGCATACCTGGCAACCTGCATTCCTTGTTTCATTCCCAGAGTCAAACATGTCACACGGCATGTCGAATGAGCAAGCTTCCGTCAATTCTTTGCTTCAAAGGATTACTGTAAATTAACATTCCTTATGTTGGGCTGCATGGACAAGTCCTAGTGAATCATGTTCGAGGCTCTGGTTGCAGCCTGGACCCAAAAACGGAGGTTTAAAGCTACATGACCTGCTATATACTGAAAAGAGCATTGTGCAGTGTTTCTGCAAACTTCCAGTGATGATAAAGCAAGTCTTCAGAAAAACTTGACAGCATCAGAAAGTTGTGACGTGTATCTTGGATGACTTTTGGTACCTGGCTTACAAACGAAATCAGTGTTTTCATGGGCCGTGATCAGTTTCAGCTATTATAATATTAATTTATTCATGTATTAGGACTGTGTGTTTGACATTAGGACTGTGTGTTTGGATGGTAAAGATTGTTCCAAATTCTATAGGCCGCTTTCCCTGACAGAACACTGTAACCTCAACCGTCTCTTGATGTAAACCCCCCCCCCCCCCCCCCCCCCCCCTAAATTGATGAGAAAAGCAACAGCATAAATATTGTGGGTATATTTATGGTTATGAGCTTCCAGTGGCGGTTCCTTCCAGAGGCTCTATATTTCCTGCTTTCAGCTTTTGGAAATGAGGGATTGAAGGCTTGAGGAAGAGCCCGGACCCCCGACCTGCAATAAAGCAGCTTTGCAGGATGACAGCCACGGCACCATCCACAGCCGTCCTCCAAAAGTAGCTAAAAAAGTGGACAGAGAAGTGTGCAGAGGGGAGATGTGCATGAAGAGAAGAAAACCCAAGAAAAACAAACGTTGATCTGAAGAATTATGGTGCAGGTTTAACCTGAGAGTCACAACGCTACTGTATGTCTTCCTCAGCCCTAGCTAGCTGTTACTGAACCTCAATTTTCCATGTGAACAAAGTTCTAGTCAATGCACGGGTGAAAGCACTTATCGTGCTACTGTAGGCGTGTGTACTGTGTATATATATAGTAAAATTATTATTTTGTGAAATCAGCTTTAACGGGTATTGACTTAGAATTTAAAAAAATAAATAAAAATAAAATAATTTACTCACCGTCATGTCGTATATCCGTATGACCTACACCTTTCACATATTATTTGCATAGTCAAACTATTGGTTTGTAATGACGTTTGTAATATACGCAAACGTGAAGTGTAGCTCGGGGATTTTTCTACATGTTTCCATCATGTACTAATTAGTAAGTGAAATGTCATGGTAATATATCATATTAATAAGAAATATATGTAGAAGGTTGCCAGAAAAAGCGCAAGGTAAGCTGCTCTGTGTACTTTTGCAATGACGTCAACAGAAGTAACTTTATAGCGTGAAAAAGGGACGCTGACATTTTTACTACTGACAGAATGTGACGGCTTTAACTGGACTACTCATATTTTCATCTTGGATAGCGCTGCTTTCAGACGCTTTCTTGGTCTTGTTCTAAGATAATCGTCCATAAATTGCTGCCTCATGACAGAGAATCAAAGCTGGTGTGTTTTACTTTGTCTTGACTCTATTATCAACACTAATAGTGCTATTTGCTCAAATGGCCTCATTTTATTCAGTATTTCCCTGGCTATAGGGCTTGTGGTCGTCTGTCTAGTCAAACTAAACAGACAGCACCATCGTGTGGTGAAAGTGAGCTCAACCGTTCTGGTAAGTGAAGAAACTAGAATTGCCTATTTGTCTCGTTCTGACACAATTTAAGGTCTGTACAGCTATTATTAATTTATATGGGCTTTTAAATTTAAAAAAAAATTTTTTTTTAAAGGAATAGTTCACCCCAAAATAAAATGTAGGCTATACCACTTGCCCACCAGTGGATCCTCTGCAGTGAATGGANGGTCTGTACAGCTATTATTAATTTATATGGGCTTTTAAATTAAATTTTTTTTTTTTTTTTAAAGGAATAGTTCACCCCAAAATAAAATGTATACCACTTGCCCACCAGTGGATCCTCTGCAGTGAATGGGTGCCATCAGAATGAGATTTCAAACAGCTGATAAAAAGCATCATCATAATACACAAGTAATCCACATGACTCCAGTCCATAAGTTAATGTTGCGTGAAATGAAAAGCTGTGTGCTTGTAAGAAACAAATCCATCAAGACATTGCTTCACTTCACAAGACAACATAATTATTGATTGGAGGATTATTCTGATTTTTTTTATCAGCTGTTTTAAACTCTATTTTGATGGCACCATTCAGTCCAGAGGATCAATTTGTGAGTAATGTGATGTAATGCTAAATTTCTCCAAATCTTTTCTGTTCCAATAAAGAAATCAATTCATCTATATCTAGTTGCCAGAATGTCATATAAACTTGTGTTGTCATTTTCGCCAGTAAGCTGCCACCTGCCAACACCCTAGAATCACTCAGCATACCTTAGCAACCACATAGAAAACCCTGGCAACAACAGCATAACATCCTGACATAACATCTACAAAGACCCTTAGTCTTGTGAAGAAGTATCGCAGAGGCGGTAAATATAGCAATATTTCATGTCAAGGGTTTAAAAATAAATATCCACAATCAAACGCATATCTGTGAGTCGTAGATGTTCCGCAGATGGACACCTTTATTCCCTCACAGTCATTGGAGTTGGAGCATCGTTGTTGGACTGTGGTCCTGCTCAGAACTCATGGTAGTTAATTAGAGGAGTCCCGTGGGAGCCTGGCAAAGCCTCTGTCTGATGAAACCTCTTCAACCAAAGCCACAGTGTCTCCAGCACATTAGGCCTACAGTAGCATACTCACAATAATGTCTCCACGTTATTATGCATTCTCAGTAAGCAGAAAACCACACTGCTGTCTCTCTCCGGTCAGTCAAACACTGGACTCTCTGTCATTGCCAACCTAAAGGACAGACAGCAGCAGTATCCAGGGATTACACCCAGACTGCTCCTCACACAATGATGGGCTTCTTCTAGCTTAATGAAGCAGATGATGTTTAATCCGGAGATGGATGTGGAAAGATCACAGAAGCTCTTGCGTCTACTTTAAGACACTATTATGGAATGTAGAGTGATATTTTGGCCTATTTTGTTGTCTTTTTTTGTTGCCATTTACTACAGAAATATGTTGAAATATGTATATCATTATAGTGTGCTCAGTTTTCTGCACACATCCTCGAATTCATCGTTTTTTTTTGTTTGTTTTTTTTTTTGAACGAGTCAGTCGAAAAAATTCAGGAAAGTTAGCTGTTTAAATCAGATTCAGTTAGAATTGTTCCAAACTGCGACATTTCTCAGTTATGTCAGATGCCTAAATGATTCACTCGTTGTTCATACGACAACGTATTATTAAATATAAATATTCACAACATCGTTTTGTAGCCTAATAGATTGGTAGCTAATGTTTTTCTTTAAACGCATTCAAATATTTTACAAAGGTATTATCGGTTAACTGTAAGGTTGAATTACAGAGTGAGTGAGTGAATGAATTTAAAATACGCAGAAATATTCTTTCAAAACAGTAAGCAATATTATTGGTTCATTATTGCTTAGCATTTCAGATCAACTGTAAGGATGAATTAGGGGAAATATTGTTTGGGTGACCTATTGGTACTGTAATCAACAGTTTTAATTAAGTTAGTTAAGAAAACTATGCACTCATTGAAGCAGTTCTGAACAACCATTTTTATAAGGCTATATTCTGTAAAAGCATGTTTAGAAAAGATGTCAGAGAATGCGATGATGAAAGAGAAAAGAATAATTTATCAACTTGTTTACCCGCTCCTTCACATCTGTGCTTGACTGGATAAGAATTGCATTTTTTACATAACACATACTTAATAATATCAGCCAAACCATTTGATATCATAACTGACTGGAGTGGTGAATAACTTGATTGAGCGCCAGTCATATTATCAAATCCAGTAAGTGACTCATTGACGATTATAAGTCAAGGTTTATGTAAATCATGAGGACTTCATTTAGCATTTCCCATAGTGCCAGGTTTCCATTGGAGCATTATGTAAAATGCGGTTTGGTTTGTGTTACTGTTCCATAAAAGTATGTCAGACCCAACATGAGTTTAAAAATGAAACACTCCATTTAAGCTTGAAAAAATAAGATCTAGAATGCTAACTGAGTGTTTGAGGTGAAAGTCATTTCTTATGTTGTGGGTCAGTGGTTGTGGCAAAGTAGTTTGTCTTATTTTTTTTATATCCAAGAACGCTTACTATTACAGTCAGATGGCCGAGGAACCCCGTCATCACCACCATCAATAACATCCACAAGTTCTGTGTTTGTACAATTTATAATAACGATATGTCACAGGTTTGTGAGCTCATTTGTGAGCTTGATAAATGGCCAGACAGGGTTGGTTATGCTCAAGTGCTCAAGACGATTACAAATTATTAAATTTACAGCTCCATTGGAGTTAAAACCTGAGGAGTTTGCCTGACAAATGACAGAGGTTTGGTTTTGGTTCCTCACCACCTTGCATCAAAAACAGGAAAATAAAGGAACGTTTGGAAAATAAATAATGAACATTCCAACAAATAAAAAATAGGCCTATGAGATGTTTTAAAGGGGTCGTGAACTGAGAAATCAAAATTCCCTGGATGTTTTGATATATATGAGGTCATTGTGCTATGAAAAACATTATGTATGTTTCAGAATTCAAAATGTTCAAATTAGTCTAAAAACAGCTTATACTGAAGCTAATCCTCCAAAACAACAAGTTGTGGAATGTGCTACTCTATGATGTAATAGTGTGGCTAAACACCGCCTGCTTCTACGTCACTGCCTATTTAGGCCCGCACACCAATTTGCGCATGTAGTAAGTAAATGACCTGCAATCTCACAGTCGAGGGTTTTCTAGGGAACCCCTTAAAAATAAGTGTACTTTTTTATTTAATAGAGGCCTTTAGCTATGATGATATATAAATAATGGAGTGGAGTTTTTCTACAGCAGTGCACAGGTGGCATATGTAAACAGCCACTAGAGAGTGCCATGAAATCTTGTATCCTTTTCTTTTTTTTTTTTTGTTCATAACACCTGTTGCTTCCTAAGTTAATTTGTCATTTCTTCTCATGGTGACAGCTGTTTTTTGATTGTTGAGATAAAAAAAATTAAACTGAAGTGATGATGGTTCTTCTGAAAGAGTTTGGAACACCAAGAATGCACTTGGTTGCTCAGTTTCCAAAGTGAATCCCAAATGATGATTTAAAAGAATATTATTATAACAATAAATTATATTCATGAGGATAGAAAAAAAATAAAAATAATGACCAGATTTGTTTTTTCTGCATGAAAAAAATTGTGACTATTGATGTGAATGACTATTACTTTAATCTAGAATGTTGAATATTAAATTCTAAACCTTTGAATTGTAATCAGTGAAGCTTTTATTAGTATCACCAGCCAATTGATAAAAGATTACTGACAATAATCACTTGAAATAATAATCATTTTAAAAATGAATAGGTCATATAAAAAAAAACCCATTATTTGTGACCTGTACATTTTCTAAACTTCTACATTATTATTATGTGCAGTCGTAACAGAACACAAAATGTAGCAATAACTTTTATAATTTTTATCCACTTTATTCAATAAACATAAACATACAATAACTCCATATCATTAAAAAAAACAGAATTTTTAAGCAAATCCATTTTAAAATATGTTTTTTTTTAACAACAGAAAAATATTTTGAGGTAGTTTTTTGTTGTTGTTTGTATTTCTATAAGAATGACAACATTCAACAAAGAATTTCAAAATTAATTTGAAAGTGTTTTATTCGCCTATATAGACTGAGAACTTTGCGATCATCTCATTTCTTTGGTGGAAAACCAGTAGGCGTGCCTGACAAATGTTGATCTCCGAGCGTAACATCCAAACACAGTCCTTCTCCACTTCCACAGTGTTCACCAACAAGCAACCATAATGAAGCATGCACAATTTGGTCTTACTGATGTAAAGATGCATTTTCAAACGATAATGTTGATGATGTTAAAACCTTTGTGCATGCATCTGTCACTATGTGCACCCTGACTAACTTATCCAGTAGGCTGCCACTTCCTGTGCGTCAACCGATGGTCCTCTTCAAGCACGAGCTCTGTGGACTCTCCATGTATTTGCACACAGTTTCATTTAACTTCTACTGAGCACTAGTCCATGTACTCTGGTTACCATCACACATAAACTTCAGGCATTGTCTTGCAAATCAAATGACTGGGGATGTTCAAGTTCTTGCCTTGATGTTGCACTTTTAGCAAAGAGTCATTTAAAAGTTTCTTGTTGCTTTGAGATGCATTCCTTAAACAAACCTGCGGAAAACATAACTCTGGTCAATAACTTTAAAATACATGCCTGACTCAAAGTATTTAAATAACATCTTGACTTTAAGCATTTAAGTACTTACATAGCTTATGCAGAACATCAGGAATGCAATAATGAGTACTGTAAAAGCCAGAATTCCATAAATTCCATCGCTTGTAATAAATTCCATTTTCTCAACTGTAGAATACTCTAAAAATGAGAAAGAAAGAAAACAAAAACACACATGAAGATCAGATTGTTAGTTTGCGAACTACTGCTCACAGTTGAACTATACAGTGGCCTTAAATGTAAAACTGTATTGATATTATTGCATTCAGATGAACTACTACACCTTTGATTATCACCCCAGTAAACTAGATTCTGATTCTAAAAGCTCTGAAAATGTCTAAAACATTTGTATATTTTAAGTGTGGCTTAAGTATGTGTTCAAATACTTTTTGTGGCCATTATAAATCCCCATACTTACCATCAACGTTTAGAACGATTTCCCCTTGTTGGTTCTGATGGCCAAGGGGAGCAGACAGAAAGCACCTGTATATCCCACTGTCCTCTGCGGTTACGTTAGACAGAAAAAGGCTCATTGAGCTCTCAAGTAGCTCAAACTCTCGTTCGACACCTTTATATTTTTCCACTGTGCCATTGTTTTGAGTTAGTCTCTTCCTTACAAGTCCAGATAATAGTTGGGAAGGCTCTTCAGAAACCTGCAGAGCAGAGGTTAAGCTTAAAGTTAAACGACATTCATTTGAAACAATACAAACAAACATATAGGGGCAGATTTCAACATCTATTTCAACATTAAACATGTTAGGGGAAAAAACGCACGGTTCTAGAAAAAAAAATACGAAATTTGAAATTTACCTTGTACCATATGACAGAACGGTACTGGACGTCGGGCTTTGATTTCGCCGCACAACTCAAGACTGCGTCCTCACCACTGAAGAAGCGAATCTCGCGCCGCACTCCCTCCGCCACAGCTGTAAATAAAACACCTCATGTCAACTTGGATCAACAGAGTTTGCGTGGAAATGCTCTTTTGGGGAATACACGTGGAGTCTTACCAAGACAAGACAAGACAAGACAAGCGACGAATTCCGAGAAGTAATGCATGTTTCAGGCTGTAGCGTGCTGTAGACTCTTTGCCTTTTATAGATTTACATGCCAAATGTACTTTTGTTTTGAGGAAGTGGGGAATTCCCTAGCACGCGCAAGCAAGGGTGACTCGATCGTCATGGAAATGTAAACGCGGAAACGCATGGAAAATTTCATTTAACAGTTAGGGCACTCGCAGCCACTCCATCTGATAGCCCACGCGATGTGCTGGATAAAAGAAGTTTTTGTTCGTTTCATTTCGCTATTAGTCTTTGTTGCACCCGGTAAGATATTTCATGCTAATCTCCTATTCGCTCACGTTACATATTACATAGACTACTGTAGCTGAGGCTTGATGCTGTTCATGTAGCTACTAATGACGCAGCGGCAAGTTTGTTCTCTCATGTCTCTAGCGGTCTAGCAAGCACGAGCGTTTGTTGTGGTTATGCTGGTTTTTCACTTGCACGTTTTGTTATATGTGTGTTTTTGTTATTTGCTGATTTCTGTAATTTAGCTTTTTCTAGACTTTAATTCTGTCTCTGTTGTGTTTCCCATTACGGCGGTTCTCAGCTGTCCTTTTTAATGTTACCACTGCATATTAATGTTGTTAAAAAGTTATATATACATGCAGTTCATTTAAAAAGATGTTTGGTAGAGAAAGTAAATGTCACTTGAAAACTCCCTTTGGTATTTTGGGATTCCCCCAAAATTAACGTTACGTAATGTTGTTGTTGCTGAGCACGTTTCGTATTTACGCGGTAGTTTTAATCTGATGCCTTGTTGCCCTCCTTGTCTCAAATAAATAAACGTTACACTTTACACCACAGGTAACTGCATAGACTTGCAATGAATCACTAATAATTATATTAAAAATACGTTAATTGTGACCTGTACATTTTCTAGGTTATTGACATGATTTTTTAAATGTGCAGTCTTAACATAACACAAAAAGTAGTAATAGACTTCCAGTGATTTTATATGAGGTTAATATTTTTAACTAGTGAGTACCAGTTGTCAAAGTATTTCACAATGTAAGTTAGGACGTTTGGTCCTCACAAGCATAGTAAAAAAAAAACAACAACAACAACGCACACACACACCACCCCGGAAACTATGACATGCAAAAAAGCTCTTTACTTGAATGAAGGGAATGAAACATCTTATACCGCTCTTCCCTCAGTGTTCACTACAGTCACAGAGACGACAGAAAACTACACCTGTGCGGAAGAATTGCACCATGTACAATCTGAATATGCAGTCAAGAGCCGAGACTGTGATCAGTATTGGTCTGCACAGGATCATGTGAGTAGTTTGAAGAATTGAAGTTCAGTGATAGATTATGTCTATGCTGCAGCTCATTGACTGTCATGCTTTTTCATCCTTCAGTCTATTGCAACATTTCTGCACTCCACCCCAGAGTGTCACAGTCCATGCAAAGAGGTGTTTGTTGGGAGAATCGTTCTGACTGAATGCGTCGATATCACCCTGTCTGTAATATGCACAAGAGTGAGTCGTTTTCTCTGCGTCACAGGTCATGTCCTTTTTGACTTTGAGGATTTGAATTGACCATTAACCGGCATTTGTATCTATTTTAAAGGATTATTTGACTGAATACCGT
>SCHK01406168.1:0-27220 GCA_004124795.1 Poropuntius huangchuchieni | reverse complement strand
CCCTTTAAATTGATATTTATTTCAGTGGTCTCACAAATAGCTGGACACAGGAGACTGAGAGTAATCATTTAAACAGTAAACCAACAAAATACTAATTTTACTGACACTGGCCATTTTGGGATGATCACACATTGTGAATATGTGCATGCACAAGATTTGAAATGGAGGGCAAAAAGAAAAAACGCATTCACTAGTAATTGAATAAAACATTGACAATTTCTAAAATTTGAAAGTTGTAGTCTAAAAAAAGAAACAAGCTCACATGCAAGTGAATAAGCATCTGTCTATGGGCACAACCATTCATAAAAGAAGAGTTTAAAACATGTACTGTAAAACTGAATCAGAGTATAGTGCAAGCTGACGGATAAGGCATGAAAGTCAGAATGATCGCTTATATAAAGTGTCATTCCCAATTTCACACGAAAGGATCTACTGCAAGCACAGTTTATTATATCAGTAGTGGAAACGCACACACACAAAGGACATGCCTGGGAAGCTGGTTAATGATGTTTTAATACTGTAAGGTCTGTATGTTCAATCAAATAAACTTATATTGCCTTAGATATGAAGAATTACTATCTTCTAGATCAGCATTCACATCAAGTCCTATTCAAGGCACAAAAAAGACTGTGGGCTACATCATATCATGTAACCACCAATAGGAATTATTCAGTTTTGAGACAACAGGTGTTCTGAGAACAGTTTGCCCAATTAAATGAGCATTTGCTTCTACACTGCAGCTGTTTATTCATGATTTATTCAACATATGAACTATAAAATAACAGTCTTATAAAAGCAAAAATTGTGAATTTCAGCAAATAATGGCGTGATGCTTCAACAGATATGCATCCCATCAACCAAACTCTAGTGAATCCAAATAAAACACTACCTAACACTGAGACAAAGCACAAAGCTTGTCAAATACAAATCTGCCATTGGCTGTGACTAAATAAGAAACAACACCCTAGCGCTTGGCGCTAGCATGTTAAAAACCCTATGGGCATCATTAGAGAGAAAATCTGACTGACTAAAACCATTCAAGAAACAGACAACAATTTAATATGGATGGAGGATGAGGTACGGATATCCGGATAGCATTGTATACCGGACAAACAAATCATTAATGACGACAACGGCGCACAACAGAGATAAGATAGAAATGCTGATAGATTGTGTGTGCTCTGCACTTTCGCCACACTGCAATGTTCCTGCTTGGCTTCTGGTAGAGCCTGAACCTTTTTCAGGAGGAGGCAGATTACGTGGGTAGGTGGGTAATGGAATTACCCAATGCGAGAGATTTCGGCGAGCGCAACAATTGTATTTCAAGAGTTGCTGCCGCTCCACTCCGCCTCATTATGCACCTGCTGTTCTCTAAAGATCCTCACAAAGCTGATTTTCTGCAAGGTCATAACCTACCTGCAGATTCCTCGCAAACACTGAGTTGCCCACAAACCNCTCCGCCTCATTATGCACCTGCTGTTCTCTAAAGATCCTCAAAAAGCTGATTTTCTGCAAGATCATAACCTACCTGCAGATTCCTCGCAAACAGTGAGTTGCCCACAAACTGTCAGTGTTTGAATACTTCCTCTACGTAGTGTACTTGCCCTAAACGTGCCTCATAGAGCAGAGTGCCAAGTGAGGTAAGCACCCGCTGAACCTCGCTGTGACTTCCTATCGTTGCACTGCAAGGAGATGGCCTTACATAACACTGTGTGGAGATATGCATCTCATGGAGAGCAAAACTGACAAGGGAAGGGAAATATGACAAAGAAGATGGGACTCTGCCTCCAGCGAGGCATCCGCCTGCCAATCTCCCCCGCCAGAGTCAAGGACTCATCTCCTGTGGAGAAACAGAGGCAAGTCTGCTTACATAAACTAAATCACACAGCTATTCAGAAGAGGAAAACAGGCCAAAAAACTATGCACAATACTGTGCCAAGGGATTAGACATATGTGGAGGAATGAGTGGGACATCCATCAGTGTGATTTCCAGGCTGCTGTTCGCCATCAAGAAATGGATAAGCTATCATAATAGTGAGCACATGAGCGCAAACATATGGGGCTTTTCTTCAGAAAACTGAGAAACAATGAACAGATGAAAAAATGAAGGCGAAAAGAACGAAGAGGGAGGGATGCAGAGAGAAATAGGTATGAAAGAAATGCAGTGAGACAGCTAGAGAGAAAAGCCTCAGCCCACTTGACAGTCAGAGTGTAAAGCAAAGGAAAGCAAACAATTTGCGAGGACAGAAGCTAGCACTCATCTGCAGGGAATCTGGCTCATAAACAGAGATTAGTCTCCCAGTGGGCAGATATTCACATTTAGATTTAGTTATTCAGCAGACACTCCTACTCATATAAGCAGAGTCCAAACATACTGTACAAGTAGCCATTCCTGTATTTATACTTGTACCTACATAAATCAAACTTGATGATGCTGCAAAATGTTTTGGATCCAAAAACATCAAGGTTTCTTGACTAAATATTTTCAGTTTATAAGCTTGGATAGACAACATATTACTAAAACATGTTTGTTCAGACTCAGCACCACCCGAAAAATCTATCCAGAGTTCCTTCTTGTTCACTTTCTACACAATGGCAGGGTTGAGCAAAATTCAAAAATGAAGAATTGGCTCCCATTCAGTTGATTAGTTGAATCTGAATTGAACTGGCCGTTCCCCAGAGGAAATTGAAGTGGAATTTGAACGGGAATGGCAAGAAGAGAAATTTACTGAATGCTAATTCCTTCTGGAAAATGGCGTGTTCTTCCACACTGCCACACAAAAATTATTAAAGGTGCAGTATGTAATATTGACAGCTAGTGGTTGCAATGGGTAGGTTACTGTAGTCCAAATTCAAAATATTGTTTCTTCCGCCCCCTCCTTCTCAGACTCGACGCTCACACGGGTTGCCAGATTGAGGACACGCAAGAGGAATAAACGCAATTGACAATGGAAGGTGACGTGCCTTACACAGTGAGTTGCAGAGTTGATTTATTCATGTTTTAATATTCCTCTGGTCATAAAATGTTTTAGATAATTACCAAAGCTTTTTAGGTCGGGTATAATCTGCAATCTCTGACTCGCTTGTTTTTGCTGGCTTCCATGGCTGCAATATGCTTTGTTTTCCACCAAGTGGCAACTCTGGGTGTCGAAATACTATTGGGTAAACTGGCAGAGGGCGGAATCGCACAGACCAAAACAAAAACATACATATATTAACAGACGCAACAGACATATTTTTATGCTTAAATACGGTCAAAAAAATATATATACACTGTAAAAAAAAAAAAAAAACAAAAATATATAAACAGACGCAACAGACATATTTTTATGCTTAAAAACGGTCAAAAAAATATATATACACTGTAAAAAAAGAAAAAAAAAAAAAATTACGTTTTTTTAGGAGATTTTTGAGTTTTCGCAACTTTTTTTGTATAAACTGAAAACAAGTTGAGAAAACTCAAAAACCTGCTGAAACAAGTTGCCTTAAACTTTTAAGTTCTCTCAACTTTTTTTTTTAACAGTATACAGCAGATTTAAATAAGATGACATCTATAAACTACTGTACATATTAATTTCATCTATCTTTTCATAAAACAATTTATCCATCTTTCCATAAGGTCTATAATACTTAAAACTTTCAGGCTTTTAAAAACCATTTAAAGTCTTTGTCTAGCAAACATTCAATTTTTCTTGCTTGTCTTATACTGTTCTTCTCTATTAAAAAATCAATTTATTTTAAATCTACTTCCATTTAAATTCTAATTTCAAATCTGCATCCTGTTTGCTACCTCAATTAAAATGTAACAACTGAATTGGAATTTAAACAACTAATACAATACAATATAACCTCTCTCCTCACTTGCTTCTAGCTATAGCACTGTTCAGTCATATTCTGGCAAGCAATTGAATGAATAAGACTCCACAGGTGAATCTCACGAAACCTGTCAAGAACATGAGCGATTTTTTTTACCTCAAAAATCAAAAGGAAAAAAAAAAATTAAATCTGGCTCAGAATCTGGCCAGCATGTCATCAAAGATTCAACCATGAATTTCACATTACTGAAGGAGAATGTGAGGGCATCTTTCAAAAGGCTGAAGCTGAACCGTATGGACTGCAACAATACAATGGCTCAAAACACAATAAAGGAATGGATCAAAGAGAGTTATGCAATGGAAATACAAAATCCCAGATCTTTACCTTAAAGAAATGCTGGCAGCTTAAACTCAGTAGTGTGCACAAAAACTCCTAAATATGATATAGCTGAATGCGGTTTGTAATGGTAGAAGCTTCACTATATAGTGGATCTATCACATTAGTATATATGCCACATCGCTCAAGTCTGCAAAACTGTAGCAAGTTTGTTTTTCTTTATGAAAATGTGTTGTTACAATTAACCATGTTGTAGCATTACAATTCTGACTACATAATTCAGTTTATCGTCGAGGAGGAATACTACACAACAGTTTAATATGAAACATTTCCCACACTGGGATATCACTGGGAGATCCTTGAAATGTACTAACGACGATGTGAACAGGTGCATGAGGGGCTTTCTGGTTCTCTGACTCCCAGTCGTGTGAGTAATCCATTAAGAATGAGTACACAAAATCTGATTAGCAACAGATTACCTTCACCTCTCCATTAAATCTGAATTTTAATTACCTTTGAAATAGGAACTTAATGGCGGCGTATTTTTGCCATGAGACAGTAATGTGCGATAATGCCTATGGGGACGTCTGTTTTATTTACAGGTGAAGCACATCTTGGCACCTTTATTACACCTTCCATATTTCAGGTTACAGAACTAGCCAGTGGCAATAACAACATATAAGGCCATGACATTCAAATAATGAGTGCGATCTGGATTACATTCAAATAAAGGGAACAGACTGCAGCTACTTTTGAAGAGGGTCCAGTGAATAAATTGGCTCACATCAGTCATGGGCACGCAAAAAAAACCAACAACAACAACACTTGACAGAATCCCACATATACATTAAATAGACTAGAAGCTTTATTTGCTCACTCATGTCCCTACAGGTTTTTGAGCAAAATATGCATAATATAGAATGACATAGCTGCATTTTGGCTACACTTGTCTCAAATTTATGTAGGCTGAGCCTGATATATGGAGCATGTAAAATTTAAAAGGAAAAAAAATACTTGCTAAAACAAAACTTTTTCCAAAACATGTCTGTACAAAAACTTAAGGTTTTTTCCCCACAAAACAAAATGTCAAGAAATGTTTGTCTCTATAAAAAAATGCATTTTAAGAAGTGTTTTCCCTTTTCTCATAAGTCTTGTCTAACTAAAAAATAGTGCTGGAATATACTATATGACTATATAAATAATTATAACAATCACCCCTTGTCCCAAAATGCAAAAAAGCTCCAACACTAGTTCGTACACTAGCCAATCCAGGATCAAAGCATTCATTTAAACTGTATGTGGTATAATTTTGCATGTTTTAATCCAAATGAGGCTTCAGAACACATTCAAGATGCCCACATTCAAATCCATTGTTCATTTGCACTTTATTTCAGTCTAACAGCATGTGCTCCAAATAAAAGCTCTGCAATGCACTTGAATAACACAAAAGTGGGTTGACAGCATGGTGGCTTTGGGAAAAACACATAAATGTTGGCTTCCTTGTGCCCAAAGCTACTTATCACGAAGACTGTAAATAAGAAAGAAAAACACTGTAAGAGAAGTCATAACAAAAAAGAAGGTTAAATCCAAAGAGGGCAAAACTACAGTGCTTGTGCATGACCGTTCATGATCAGATACCTTTTGACAGCACAGACTCTAAAAGGCACTCTGTTACTTTGACAGTGCATCTGTGATTATGCATAACAATGCCTTCAAGTTCAACACGGCATAAGAACACACGTAAGATCTTGTACAAAGTCATTCAAACACTTTGGACAGCTCAAAAGACAGAAGATGTGTGTATGTGTCCCTAGTGACTGTAAAAGGGTAAGCGGCAGCATACTTACACTGACTGACTTCTATCATGTGGAGTGGCATATCAAAAGTGAAGGATGGCTGATGACAAGCAGTGCAGTAAAGCAGTCCTCTCACTACCTGCATCACATCCAGGAGGAAAATAGTGCCTCGAGGAATACTTCAATATCACCTGATCAGATCTGCAAAGCCGCGAAGGTTACCTTCTCATTTAGGCAGCAAAGATATTTCTATGAGCCATGACAGAAAAATCAATAATCTGCCCCTAGCTACTCTCAAGATCGCCTCCAACTGAGAATATTTATTCAACAGAGACTAAAGATAGCTTTATGTCTTCTCGGTTTTACGTGTAAATAAGGAGGATACTTGTGTTGTCCAACTTTTATGGCGTGGCCATGGTTGTGCCCCTAAGCATTTTGACAGAACAACAGGCCATAATTAAAAATTAAATGGAGGTCATGGGGTCTTATTGGACGCATATAACTTGGCTTTCTTCTGCTTTTGCACTATATGACTTGGAGGATCATATAGACTCATATTTGTGAAACTTGTCAAGATTCTAAAACTTCATGTAAAGAATTCTCCAAGAATTCTTCTTTTACTCTACAGTGTACATTTGCGTAATGTGAAGAGAATTCAAGTAAACTAAACTGACACAAGGTGGGTGTTTTTTTAGCGCACATTGCACTTGAAATCCACACAAGTGTATTTTATGAAATAAAAAGCAAATAAAAAATGTATAATAATAATAGTAGTGTAGACCAACATACCAGGATCCATGGCAATTCAACAAACTGGATTAACTAAAGTGCCTTTATAAATACAGCCACTAAGGGGTCAAGGTTTGGCTTGTTATCATGACCCCAAGAAACACTGTTGGTAAATGCCAAAACTACACTGTCTGGCTGCAAAAATCAACTTTCTTGATTGACTGCCATTTAGAATAATCTGTGTTTTCAGATTTTGGCTGTTTGATGCACATTTTTTTATATTGTAGATGTCTTTCCGGTGTCAATTTGTTTTTGTAGGGCTCTTAAAAGCATTCAAAATACACTTTTTACCTTTCTGTTGACCTTTAGGATATTCACACATTGTGCCTTCAGCCAATCGGCATCATCTGACATCATTTCCTGTGTCTGAATGAGAACACTTACAAATAGCTTTCTCAGATAGGCTGCACTTCTCCCTAACAAATCGCCATGAACACATGATAATTTTGAGGAAAAGCTTTTCTCATTTGCCACCTGTTGTTTAGCAGCATAAAATTAAAATTCTGAAATATCTCTCATGATTTCCTAGAGCAAAAATAAAGTTAAGATTAGCAACTGGAATTAGAATGTAATTTGCAGGTCCCACAGGTGCAAAGTTGATAACAGGTTATTATCAGTCTTTTTTTAAACAATTGCTTTGAGGATAATTCCAGCTTTAGAAGTATGATTACATGAAGCTAAAATCACTTAATAGGTCGATTCCAAAAGCTGTATATGTTAGAGGTAGTGGGTGTGTGCTGGTAAAAATAGCATGTGCCTGTTCTCATAAGTGATTCTACATTTACACCAAGAGAAGAGAAATAATTTCACAACAAAGCTGCTGTTTAACCATTTAAGTTCATACTCTCATATTTACTTAAAAGGGATAGTTCACCAAAAATTTAAATTCTATTACCAATTATACACCCTCTCGTTTAAAAGCCCCAGACTGAAAGCTTGAAAATGTAGATTATCTAGACTTTCAATAATGGTCAAAAATGCTGAAAGAATATTCAAAATATTTTCATTTGCATTCCAAAGAGGAACAAAAGCACTTGTGGGTTGAAACAAGGAGGGTGATCAAATGATGACCATTTTCATCCTGGAGAACTATTCCTCCACATAATGTACCACGGCAAAAAAATGATATTATAATGACCGTGACGCAGTGTAACCAAGAACATTTTTCCCTAAGTCATCCCTTTAATATTATCTATCTCATCTGCAAGAACTTGTGAAGTGAAGAAAAAGTGCTTTATTACCCTGAGGCAACATGGTGCAACATTTACCATAAAATGAAAAGAAGACTCGAGGCAGCATTTGGGGTTCCTCAGTCTGCCACACAGGCAGAACCCTCTTGAGAGCCTCTAGGCACCCTTCTGAAGGTGCCTCAAATATTGTGTACTCATAGAAGTTCAAAATATGTTTCAAGTGCCTCAAAGCCTTTCCCTTCTGATGGGGTTACTAAGGGAATTGTTGACAATCTATACAGTTCTTGCATGAAGTTGCAAGTTCTTCAGGGAACTGCCCTTTCAAATGGGTGCCTAGAGGTTGTCCAAACAGGGCCTGAAATAATAAAAATAACATTTTTGTATATTTACAGTGATGTTCCACTATGTTACCTCAGGGCAACAAAACCATTTTGTACACATTTTAAACACACAATGCACAAAATATGACAACAAGGTTAAATATAAAGGGATGTCATAAACCAATAAAAAGTTTTTTTGTTTTGTTTTATTTTCTTGGTCACACTACATCCAGCTGGTCATTTTAATATCCTTTTCTGGCACATTTTCATCTGAAGAACAGCATTGAGAAAAGCTATTTTAACTGATTTTTCTCACATCATAAATACTTCACATTTGTATGCTATGCATGTTATTTATGCTATTAGAAATCGCTTAAATGTGCTTGTTACACGCAAGCACTATAGAATACATGCATATTGCAGCTATCATATATAAAACAATTTGATGTTATATGTCTTAAAAGATTTTATGTTAGAAATTATGTCTCTCTTATAAACATTTTATAATTTCATAATATCTACAGAATTAAGCGTGATCCCATTGCTAACCTTCACCTGCACTATTTTTTTCAATACATAAATTAGCTTGATGCTGCAAATAGTTGATAGGTAACACAAGTACTGCATGAGCACAGTAAACAAACACATTTAAAAGTGGGATGCGCAAGAATTCGCAGTTGACAGTCTTACAAATCTTCTTTAAAACCTGCAAAAGTACTCTTTGCAACTACTGAACCCAACCACTGAGCCCTGACCGATGCGTTTGGTGTAAAAAAAGACAAAAGTTTGCCTCAGTGAACAGGTTTGGCAGCGGCGGTTTCAATGGGTTGAGGTGAGCGCTGCACGCGCGCATTAATTTAAAGCGCGAAATATTCCAAACAGTGGTTTAACGGTCACTCACCTTCTGCTGACGGCGAGCCATATCTGTAGGCTGCTTGGCGTTAAACGGATACGCGATACATCTCAACACAAACACATAAATTTGTAGTTTAATTTTCCTCTCCGCTTCTTCTTTCTTAAGTCTCTCCTGCTCGATTTTGTCCGCATCGGCGGGAGAAGGGACCGGTTCCTTGGTTTGGGTTCGCGGTGCGTCCGACGTCTTTTCAGGTTTGGGACTCTTTTTAACAGGTTTCCCGGTTTTAACGGGCGGTTCGTCCTCAGGTGGTAGTTCGCCCTCAGATTCATCGCTGGAGGACGGGTCCAGCATAGTCGACACTCAAGAGGCGACAACTCGCAGCTGTGGGAAAAGCGAGGAAACCCGAGAGGTTTCTGACGACCTCGACCACAAAAGCGGAGTTTTTTTTTTTTTTTTTCCCTGAGAGAATGTCAAATGTGTCAGTCGCGAGACTTTTGAGGGCGGAGTCAATCAGAGCGCGATTCGGAGAAGGTTGGATTGAGCCACATTCTTTATTTCTCTCTTGTGAAGAGAGCGAGAGCGTGAGGAGGTTAGTGCAGAGTTATGCGAGACAGGTAGGCAACCTGTGGCATGGACAACATGCAACACGTGGGAGGTTCCCTTCTTAAAGGTGCAGTCTGTAGATACCGATGCAACTTGCAAACTAATGTTTTCACCACTATTAATTGGTCAGAACATTAATACATTCAACATTGCACCTAATTCATTTTTATTATCAAAATCCATTGCCAATCAATGCCACATAGACAAACAGGTTCAATATACAAGACAGTTATATCCCCCTGTCTCTTGGCAGACAGTGTAAAGACAGAAAATATAAAAACTAGAAATGGTGATTTAAAAAAAAAAAAGTATAATTTTTTTTGTGCATATGTGACACTGGACCACAAAACCAGTCATAAGTGTAATTTTTCAAAATTGAGATTTATACATCATTTAAAAGCTGAATAAATAGGCTTTCCATTGAGGTATGGTTTGTTAGGATAGGACCATATTTGTTCGAGATACAAGTATTTAAAAAAAAAAAAAAATCTGGAACCTGAGGGTTCAAAAAAACTAAAACATTGAGAAAAACACCTTTAAAGATGCCTAAATAAAGTCCTTAGCAATGGATATTACTAATGAAAAAGGAAGTTTTGATATTTTTACAGTAGGAAACTTACAGGTCATCTTCATGGAACATGATCTTTACTTAATTTTCTAATGATTTTTGGCATAAAAGAAAAATGGATAATTTTGACCAATACAATGTATTTTTGGCTATTGCTACAAATATATCCGTGCTACTTAAGACTGGTTTTGTGGTCCAGGGTCACATATATCAAATACGGATGCCGAGTTAGTGTATAATGCACAAAAAAGCTGGCTGTGCAAAGGTAAGAAATATTAATCCCTTATCAGACATATATGAGAAATGTCTCTGAGAGTTAAATGTACAGTCTGCTTTGAAATATTCCATCAACTGAATAATCAACAGCAAGTGCAAAACATTACAATCCATTACAAGCCATTTATCCCTCACAGGCTTGTTTTCAGTCACAGATAATTAAATATGAAATTGAAATTGAAAAATGTAACCTTCAGACCACAGAGTATGCAACCACCAAACCAAAATCGTGTACTCCAAATAAAATATGAGAGCAAAATGTGAATTATCAACAATTTTTGTCAAAATGCTCTTCTGAACAACAGAAAATTATCTCTAATAAAAGTAGAGTAAATGTTCTGTTACTGGAGATATCAACAAGCACATGTCAGGTCTGTAAATAAATTAAGAGTTTACTTCGACTGTCACTAGGGGGCGATTGCCTCAATCATAACCAGAGGTCACAACAGTAAAAAGGCGCTTTACCCAGTGGCAAAGTAATAGAAATGTATTTATGTGAAAAATATTTGAACAATAAAAGCAAACCACTGTTCATATTCAGCTTCTGACCTGTGCACCCAGGGAGAATGACTGCAATGACTCAGAATAAGGCTTGCAGAAAAGCTACTGCCTGATTGTTAAGCTCATCAGTCCTTGCACAATCATTAAGTATAAAAGAAGTAAGTATTAAATAATACATAATCAGATTAGACCCTTCAGACAGCCTGTCATTACCTCACACACAACTGAACAGTGACCTTGAATCGCAATGGCTGCAGGATCCGAGCATGAATTTTCATAACGTGGGTGGTTTACAGAATTAGTTCTCATCACTGCCTCACTCTGAGAACAAATATTAGCCCAAGCCCATTCAAATGGCACATTAGAGCCTCCTCTTTTGTTTTACATCAGCTTTAAAGTCTCATATATTTTAATTATTATACCATTTTGTTTTTCAATATACTTCCCCCTAATTAAAATGGGAAAGAAATAGATATACTTTCAGAGCCATTATTCTGTGTAGGTGCATTACTTATCGTTAAACAGCCACCGCTGATATACAGAAAAAGATGACAGTTTTTCTCTGTAACCTCATTTCATCAAAGCTAATCTGCCTCTTGAATCTCTTTGATAAGTCTGCCACCCAGACTAGATTTGTCAAAACATTTAATTTTGAGATTCAGTAATTAGACATAAGACAATCCACTCAGTGCACAGTTCAAATTAACATTGATACAGATTGCAAAGCATTGTTTATTAAAATTAGTATGAATTCCCACTAAAACATGATGACTGTGAATGGTTCCAGATGTTTATTTACAGGTTTATTCTTGCCAAAACAGTGAAACACACAAAGAACACACAAGACAGAAAGTAACCGTCTCACGGTTTTAGTCGTAACAAGAAACATTTTACATGAAGCACATACTGTACAGTGTGAACAATGGATGCCAACCAAATCTGATGTTGAGCTTCCATTCAAAATACAAAATTCTGTAAGAGCGGATTTTAAAATAGTATAGAAACAGTGAAGTTAAAAACAAAATTTATTATTAATATTCGAACCAAAAACCTGTTAAATGATCTAATTCTCGGACTGATGCCTTTGAAGCTCAATAGGAGCACTGGCTACAAATGCTCACTTTTTGCAAGAAGCCAAACAGCTGAGTAACACACCTAAAATCAATAGCTATTATTTTCTGGCCACTGTTATGTGCGAGTTTGTTTCTAATGTTGAAAGTGAAACGGTGTACTTTCTTGAAAAGTTTACTCTTTTGATCTCCTTTGTTCACAATGGAATTTCAACATTCTACTCATACAGTTCACTTATCTGTATATATGTACAGGCTAGCATATAACAAAAATATACAACTCTATAAAACATTAAGTGCTTTTGTTAGCTAACGGGACTAACCCTGTCATGCAAACTCTGCTTAAAGCTAAAGAAATATTTTTAATATAATACATTTTGTATAAAAATTGCACAGTTGAATTGTACACCAAACATCCTATTTCTAACAGCTTTTACCAGTCTCTTTGAACCCTAGTGTAAATGGTAAAAGGAATCATGGACTCGAGCCATTGATGACAAAGATTATTAAAATGCTTAAGATACAAAAACATATAAACAAACAATATTCAAACGGAACATCTCATGGAACCCGAAGCTTTCAGTCTGTTGTATTGCCCAATCCAAGCTGGTCATACAATCTTGCCCAAGTGATCCAAACGAATAATACATTTGGATTGTGGGCTTTGCACTGTCAACAATTCAGCCAACGTCAAGGGTTCCCATGTAATTTGAAAACTAAATGTCCACATTTGTAAAATATTCACAGAGATGGTCATACTCCAGTGCCGTTTACAAGCGGTGCCCAGTCTGGGTAGGTGTCCAGGTTAAGCAGAGGCGTTCCCCATGTCGTAAGAGCTAATAGGACTGTAAGAACACCTATAACATTTACGCCCAGCCCTGCCTTCACCTATAATGACAAGGAAAACCATACAAAGCTCAGTTACTGTACAATATAAGATTTACCAAAAACAAAATAATGGGGACTCACCATGTCCATACTTGTCAGATGACCATATGTGAAGACAATGGCATTAGGAGGATTAGAAACCGGAAGCAGGAATGAAAAGGACACGCATAGGGCCGTGGGAATCAGCATGTACAGAGGGTTGACTCCAATTGCCTCAGCCTAGTAAAGATCATTTGTGATTA
Source organism: Poropuntius huangchuchieni (assembly GCA_004124795.1). Taxonomy (NCBI): domain Eukaryota; kingdom Metazoa; phylum Chordata; class Actinopteri; order Cypriniformes; family Cyprinidae; genus Poropuntius; species Poropuntius huangchuchieni. Next base: position 13,969 of record SCHK01406168.1, on the reverse strand, counting down.
GATCAACACAAAAAAGGGACGTAAATGTAATATTCTACATATCTGAAATTACACGTACCAAGGGGGCCAGTATGGGCAAAAAGATTGTCATCGTGGCAGCATTACTGGCCACCTCTGTGATAGAAGTGACAATAAGGCTGGCGATGGTAACAGTGGCTAAAGGAGGAAGACTTCCCAAGGGAGTCAGCAATTCAGCAACCCAAGTCGATAGACCAGAAATCTGTTGGGTGAAAAATAAGGAAAAAACGTCAGAAAGATTAGAAGGTAAGTGAAAGTGTCCTGACAAGATATTCATGAACCCAAACGAACGAACCCACTTTCAGAAATGTACCAACATCTCTTTGTCTGCTTGTCAACAGAGACCGGAGTCATAATTTAGCTGTTTGTCAAGATACAGCCTGATGTTGCATATATGGAGAACGCAGCACAGTAGTCACCCTTTCTGCTTTGAAGATTTTAAAGACTGGACTTGCCATGACATTTGGATGTCTGGATCAAAACAGGGCTGGAGCCTTGATGATAAGACCCCACCCCAGCCTACCTACACCGGGAGAATATTAAGAAGTAGACGCTCTTGTTTCCAGCCTTTGCGACTGACATGAGGAAGGAGCCGTTTGTTATGCTGAAATGATGTGCTTCAGTGCCAGTCTTATAATGGAGGCATGTAATTAGCTTGAATGGAACGTCAAAGCAGACAGAGAGTGACACAGTGGAATTGTTGTTCTCTGCACAACGTTAATGGGCTGCACGCTGTTACGAGGCTTTGATGTGATCCGTCTTTTCATTTATTTCTTTTAAAAAGGAAATGAATGTTTAAGATTATGAGTAAAGGGTGCAATTGAGCTGTCCAGGCCTGTCCAAAGCCACTAGTGAATTAGACTGGCTTGTTTAATTGAATGCAGGCATGTAAAATGGACCATTAATTGATTCATCTATTAATGCGGCCTTGTCCTTTTTCTCTCTCACAGATACAGTTGGGTTTCCATTAAAATCATGATCCTACCTTTGTGCCTTCAGCCAAAGCGAAACCGCCACCCACGAGCAGACTGATCTCCCATGGCATACAGGCCTGGAAGTCCTTCCACGTTATCAAGGCCTCTGTCACAGGGATCGACAATGTTAATCAATGACAAAACTGCCGAAAGTGAGCCTCTAATCATTTGGAAGGGTTTCAAGTGTGCACAAAGGAAATGAGTACACCGTACCGTAGCGCTCTGCATTTGGTTTGTGAGAGGGAATGATGAAGAACATGAAACCCAGCAACAGTGCTACAGTGGCATCCGTAGCGTATCCTGGGTAACTGAAGATAGAACAAAATACAAAGGATAAATAAGAAATCTAAAGCAATTATTGAATAGAATGTTGACTTTCTCTGAAGTGCAGTAGTATGTATTCATCAAAAGAAGTTGATAAATGTGAATACACTCACTCAGGAAACAGTGACGACCAGCCAGGCATGAAACCTGGGTTTCTTGTAAACCACAAAACTGCCATCAGAATGAAGACGATCATGGTGATAATCTCTTGCCAGCTAGATCAGTAGAGAAACAGCGTTACAGAGAAATGATCAGAAATTCATGCATCTCATTGCCCTAAACACTGGAATACACTACACAAAGTTTGCTAGTTGATTTACTGTCAACTAGTTGCCGAGAAATATTCACAGGAAGTTTGAGTAGTGTATGATCGGTACAGACTGCAATTTTTTAGCTTTAAGGTCTTTGCACACTGAGTCCAAAACTTTTCGCATGTTGAAAAATAAATACGACCTCACGTTGTGTCAATCACGTTTACACACTGCCTCCGAAACTTTCGTCCATGATAAAAAATTCGAAAAGGTTCGATTTTCTGCGTTTTCGCATCCATAGCATGCATTTTAATAGGAAAGGTTGCCGAATACGAAAAACTGAAAAATGTATGCCACTCAGTGTGCAATGGCCTTTAGACTCTGTCTAGTCAGAGGATAATAAAACATGTTTGATATTTTTACAGTGAATACATTTTGAATACTTATTGTTTCTATTTGTAATGCTTTTGCAATGAGGTGCATATTTATGTATGAGTTTTGCAAGTGTTCAAAAATGACTTGAAAGCCTGGTAGTGTGTGATCCTCAGTCTTTAGTTTTTCTCTCCACCACTTTCAAAGCTGGCATGATGCCTAGTCTTTTAAAAATCAGTTCCGATTTTAAAAGTGTATTCCAGCCATGAGTAAAAATAAACTTTGATAATAATAATAATCGAAATAATAAGGACATAATCATGTCTTGAAATACTTCTAACCTTGCCAAAATGGCACACATGTTAATCTGCATGAAATCAAAAATTGCACTATTTGTTAGCCATGCTAAATCCAAAAAACTGTATTCTTGGTCATCTTTAATCAAAATCTGAAAATTTGCTTCTCTAATGAAGTTACTTTGCTGTGAGTTAGAAATGGCAGGGAGGTGCACTAAAATAAAACCATGCCCTCTGTTTAATACTCCATTTCTGTTGGAAATTCATCACAATACTAAAGTAAAGTTGGCAGCAACTTCTGGTTCAAATGGACTGTTTGAAAAAAATAACCCCTACACCAATCTCAAGCTGTTGGTTGAGCAATGGATTCAGACCGACAGGGAAAAATAAGTACAGTTCACATTTTTAAGAGCTTTAAGATCTTTTAAATTAAAGAAAGAGTTCCAACCTTATGGGCCCTAGTGAGTTGTACTGATCCCGGAGCACTCTGGCAGTGTGTTTTTCCTTTTCAGTTCGCTTTCTGGAGCACAGACTGGCACGAAAGCTAGGGATGGATGAAAAAGCAGATATGCTTTTATTGTTCAGTTCATTCACTGTCACGTCAGTGCACACATGTAGTTAATTCTGATGAGCAAGCGAACTGACTGAAACATCTGCATATGACAAAAAATCCATTTAAACTACGCAAGAGAACAATCACATCTCTTGTCACGACGTCAGATGTCCATGTTCTGTGAGTAATTCTTCATCAGGGAAAGAAGAAAATCTCGACGGGTGAGATGAAGAAGGCTGCTCGATAAAACAGGATTATACAAGAGCGATGAGAATGGGAGCCTGTGAGTGAGTGAGACACAGAGCGGGATGAAGAAGATTGAGGACATGTAGAGGAATCTGAAGTGGTGAGGTGGGAAAAATGCAAATGGAAGCGTGATTTGAAATGATGAATTTAAATGAAAGCCGAAGACGAAGAGTAAAAATGAGGAACAGAGAGGGGTCAGGGAACGACTTATTGAATAGGAGACATCACAATCACTCACTTGGATCCGAGGTACATCCAGTGCAGGAATATCCATGACAAAATCAGCATGATTATGCAGATGGGAAGACAAAGCACGAACCAGTTCCCAAAATTAATGACGGTGCAATCTGGGTAGTACCTGAGGAAATGTAACAAAAAAAGCAGTTTAGATGGATAGACTGACCAAACCATATAATATAGGGTAGAAATAAAGAGATTCAATTAGTTCCACACTTCAGCCAAGTTGTAAACTCACTGATAGATGTATTCAGCAAAGATGAGGTTTGTGGATGTTCCTGATAATGTGGTCAGCCCCCCAATGGATGAGGAGTAGGCAATGCAAAGTGACAAGCCTTTGCACATCATGTGATCTTCACGGGTCCTGTACTTTTCATTATACGGTGGAGGCGCCTAACAAATATTGAGAAATCCCATTTTATCAGAAAGGCAAGGCGAAGCATTTTGTGCATTTTAATGTCAGACTGTGCATGTTTTACTGACCTTAACAGTTTCTGGTTCCTCAGGAGCTGTCTGAACTGGCTCTGTGATCCCTGCTTCAATGCTGTAAGTGTACACAAAATCTCATTCAGTCTTAAGAATCAATTGTTTTCAATCAGTTACCTTTTTGTTAATTATATATATGTTCACCTTTTTATCTTTTCAGACTGGTCATGCTGGGCCTCAATATCTAAAAAAAACAGATGTTTAATAATTAAATGCTGCGCAGCTCTGAAAAGCTAAAGGTTAAAATGATTATTTATGGCTCTTGTAAAATGAAAGCTGCACCGGTCTACCTTCGAGCTGAAGAGCAGGGTTGGAGATGCCGTTTAACGCCCCCTTGTGGTCCTTGCTGGCTTCCTCATTTGCATTCAAAACCTGCTGGATCACTGCCTCGACAATTGGCATTACCATCGCCACAGTTGAGGTGTTGCTCAGCCACATGGAGAGGAAAGCACAGCCAACCATGAACCCGAGCATCAACCTGTGAGAGACATTTCACAGTAAACAAGCAGATTTAATTCAGTCCGTCCTACTATGATTCATCACAACACATCAGAAATCTTAATAGAATAAAATCAGTCTTACATGCCAGGATTGACTCCAAGTCCAGTCACCAATCTGAGGGCAATTCTCCGGTGAAGACCCCATTTCTCAATGGATGTTGCTAAACAGATGACACCAAGAAGCAACAAGTGGAAGTCTTTGAAATATACAGATGCAACCTAAAGAAAGACTGTCGGTCAGTAGCTATCCATTTTAGAAGTCCATAAAAACTGAAGTCAGATTTCCATAGAATTGTTTTCCAAGAGTAAAATGGCCAGTTCACGAAAGTGTACCTGTGAGGACTTCATGATCCCAAAAAGAGGGAAAAGCAGCGCTGGGATAAGTGCCGTCACAGACAGAGGCAAGACCTCTGTCATCCAGTATACAGCCATTAATATTAGGATATACGCACATTCTGCTTCCTAGTGGAAATGATATCAGGGTTGTTATCCAGAAACACAAAAAGAACTGAAAAAACTGAAATCAGTGTCTTTTTCATTTTTCTTGGAAAGAATGTCTTTGTCTTTTCCAAAAATGTCTATCAAAATGTATCTTTTATAAAAAAAAAAAAAGTTAGAGCAAAAGACAAAATAATTGTTAAAGACATTTCAAAAGCACTAAAACTGTGCCAAAGTATTTCAGAAAATATGCTTAGATACTTCATTACTCATACTTCATTAAATTAGTTTTACTCTCAGCAAAAATTAAATTTCAAATTTTTTCATTCAGATCTCCATATGTGTTTGTAGCATGTCTAACCTTTTTTCTGATGACCAGTGGCAGCGGTAGCAAAGCCAGTGGCGTGATGATGATGATTAGGGGTTTCAAAGAGCTCCAAGAACATCTAAGGCGCCTCATCCTGTGGCCGAAACAGAGTCAACTCAGGGACTTTGTCTTAAGATGGCCTTTAAATAATGTGCCGCTGATTAATCTTTGCCCTGGTGCCATCCGCATCCACTGTTACTGGTCCATTCCGGGCATGTCATAAAGCCTTATGACCATGGAGATTAAGCTTTAAGATTAGACTCCCACCAGTCATACCTCACGCAATCCCTTCTAACCTATTTATTTTTACATTTTGTGACCAAAGTTAACAATAAATTTGCATATATGTTATAAGAACAAGAGCACTATATAAACAAACTCACTGACACGAGACATTGCCACAGATAATGACCTGGAATTCACACCTTTTTCTTTTAACAGCTAACGTCATTGCCCTTATTGGGCCCTAATCTGGCACCACGCAGGGGTCTGTTAAACAACAACCTGGGAGACTTCATAAACACAAACTCTCAGAAATCACACAGCAGGCGATAATCCGTACTGAAGCTTGTTTCCATAGAATTAGATCCGAGACAAATATTTATGGAAATATAAAAGAGAAAAAAAGAAATATGTAACTTATTATTTTAAGTTTTCACTGCAATGCTGCCAAGTTTGTATGGAAGTCCATTTCGAGCTTGCAGAAAACTAAATAAAATATTATTTATATCTCACAATGTTGATATTGTATCTTTAACTTGTGAATAATTGCAAATATCTTGTAATTTCAACTCTTGTAATCACAACCTCACATCGCACAATTGTTATTTAATTCCAAAAACGTTTTATTTCTCGTAATCGTAACTGCATTTTACAATTGCAACTTTATTTTTTGCGATGACAAATTCTTCTATTTTCTACTATACTAAAAATTGTGACTACACTATACTGCAAAATACTATACTATACTACAATTGCGAATTTATATCTCATAATTGTAACTGTATTGCAACTGCAACTTTACATCACACAATCAATTCGAAACAATTCCAATTGAATTTATTTTCTGTAATTGTGACTACCATATATTAGACCTTACTTTATTTCAAAATTGTGACTTTATCCCATAACTGCAACTTTATTTCTTATTTTTGTTATATTTTCTTAATGTTGTTGTTGTTTTTACTATTTCTAATTTTGATCTGTCTCTCACCAGTGACTTTTATTTTTTTCCTGAGACAGAAAAGGCTTTCATAACTTTGTGAATCATAAAATGTGGCAATGGAAAACTTGTGAATCCACTGGGAAAAAAATCACAAAGGGTTGGCCTATGACCGGCTGTAATGTCAAACCTATCTGAAGGCGTTGAGGTTAGTTGATGCTGTTGAAGTTATGTCTTCGTGACCTCCCTTTACGATTGTTATTTCACAGTCAGGATTACCAAGCATTTAAAATGCAGAATGGTGTTTCCTTGAAACATCATTGGATAACCTGGACAGAACGCTCACTTCATACTGTCTGCACTATTACACATTAATCGCAATCCTCATGCTTTCTCAAGGAACAAACAGAACAGCTCTATCAGAGATTACATAAACTCCACAAATTAGTTATCAATATGAGCATTATAAAGATCAAAGCTTTTTCCACCGTCCAAAGATTACAAAAGATTGCGCAATACTGGAAGGGGAAAATAATGGAGAAAATCTCGACTTACCTTTGCCATACTTTATTCATACACGAACAGTTAGATCAAACAATAACCTAACAAAAATTTTGCTCTCAGGGCCTACTAAGTTTTTCATAATACCTTCATTAAAGCAAACAGAAGTGTTTTCTTTGTTACCGATTTCAAGGATTATAGCCATTACAGTTTTTAAAGACCCAGGAATCCACAAAACATTTTCTTATTTAATTCTTACAAAAATGCTGAAGCTCCTCTTATATTCAACAAAAAGCATCTGCATCTCTACTTCCATTCACCATTTAATCCTTTGTAACATAACTTGTTTTTCAACCCTATTAGCTGCTTTTTTGTTATCACATTCAGTCTATCTATCAGTCTATAAATTCAACTAAATGTCATTAATATGTTCCTTACGGTGATAGAGTCTGTGCCAAGGAATATGATGACAAGCCAAATCTCTAATAAAACCCATTTTATTAAGCACAGCTTATAAACTCACCTAATCGTAAGAGAAATAAAACTTTTCATCACTTTATCAGCAGTCTACAGTCATTCTTTCAGCCGTTAGTCCTGTGGTGCTGGTGGTCTCGTTCACATTTGTTCAAAAGGAGACACAGGAGGAGGTTCTTGACCTTTTCCTATAATTGCAGATCTTAGATTGCTCACCTCCTGATTAGATCTTGGCTATATATCATTTGCAAAGGTCTAATTAAAACCCTCTTGAACTTGTGTTTTTCAGTGCTGTTCCCGGAAATAACTTTGTACTACATTCTTGTATGGAGCAATCATAGAGGGATAATCTACTTTTTTGTCAGTCTAATCTCAATTTTTTTATGCAGCTTACTTTGTACTCAAGACTCATAACATGCTAATGCCGCATTTTTCACAGGATTGTAGTTATGCTGCTCTTTTTACCAATTAGTATTTTACAAAATACCAATGAAGTTGAAAATAAAATTAAAACTACTTTCTCAATTACTGCCAAATGATAAGTAATTAGCATTAATGAATGATCCTAATGAATGGAAAACAAGATTTTAATGATCAGGCCAAATTGCACAGTGCAATGGAGTCGAAACAAAAAAAACGGCCCGCTACTCACAGTTTTAATTAACATATGAGATATTCAAATTCAAAGAAGAACTCTTAATAAGGTTTCAGATCTCTATACTTTACTGCCCTCAAATAGTGAAGCTGCAGATGCCCCTGAGCGCCCCGCAGGACTGTGGGTAGCCTCTTAACGATGCTACATGGTCGCATTGGTGATGGGTTTGGAGACCAGCAGGTTGCTGAGGGCAGCAGGCTGAATCTCAGAGTCGTGCAGACATTCGGCCATCGCAGGAATCTGGGAGAAGTACTTCCTGGCCAATGCGTGTTTCTGCTTGACGTTACGGATAACTACCACATCGTATGCCTGCAAGTGAAAACAGCGGACATTTGTAGGGTGGAACAAATGGCGTTGCTCTCAAGTGGTGGGAGAGCCAAATGTGTTTTGTAAATGCATTACATGTAAACACCATCTCTAAAAATGAGAGTTCTGCCAGATGTAATCCTTTATCTTTTTTGACTAAAGCCTAGTTATATATTACAAAAGTTTTTATTCTGCCATTTTATTCTGTAGCTACTTGGGACTTAGATTAGTGCAATATTGCTTGAATATTTAATATTATATCATATCCTAAGGTTACTCATTTCTTTCAGTGTGAAGGAAACCATTCACAGTACCTTCTCTATGTTCTTCAGTTTGAGATGTGCAGCCGCCTCGTCCTTTGTAAGTAGGATGCAGTTCCATGGGGTCCAGTCCAAATGCTTCTCCCAGCGCACCAGCAGTAAATCATGAAGGTCTTTCCAGCCGCTCAAAGCAGACTGAGCCCCCCACAGCACATCCACAAGGTACCGCAGGTCTTGCTCCTATAATGAGGACAGGAAGTGTCTTGAACACAGCATGAACTTGGTGTTAAACCACTGATGTCACATGGACTATTTTAACGATGTCCTTACTAACTTTCTGGGCCTTGAATATGTCAATTGTATTGCTGTCTATGCAGAGTCAGAAAGCTCTCGGATTTCATCAAAAATGTCTTACTTTGTGTTTTGAAGATGTACGNCTATTTTAACGATGTCCTTACTAACTTTCTGGGCCTTGAATATGTCAATTGTATTGCTGTCTATGCAGAGTCAGAAAGCTCTCGGATTTCATCAAAAATGTCTTACTTTGTGTTTTGAAGATGTACGAAGGGTTTGGAATGACATGAGGGTGAGTAATTAATGACAGAATTTTCATTTTTGGGTGAACTATCCCTTTAAGACATGTATTATTTGTTTATATAGACTAATTTTATGTGATCTGTCACAAGGAAAAAAGGCAGGTTTTGCGAAAACTAACATGGCTCTTTCCATACACTCGAAATGAATAATGAATGAATAAACGTTACCTGCAGCAGGTAAGTGATTTTGGCTTCTGGGCTGCACTCGGCCTCAGATTCACGCAGGCACCTGAGAATGTTCTTGTAAAGAGAGAAGTCTTCTCTTCGACGAGCCTCATTGTCTAAATCCATACAGCGGCGACAGAGGCCAACCGAAGATGCATTTGTCTTCAGAGCAAAGTCAGTGGATGACTGATACTCATTACAGCCACGACACAAATAAATGTTCTTTTTCAGGTCAGCAGGATCCCGAGGCACCTGTGGAGAGCAGGGTAAATAATAGAGTTGGATTCAAAGAGTGAGATGACCAGCCAAAACTTGTTCTATTCAATTGTCTTTAGAACTGGAAGTTGTTTACAGACCTAACAGCTAACATCACACTCACTTTGATGTATTGGGTGAAGTTTAGCTCAGTGTTGTAGTCAAAAACAGCTACTTCGAGTCCAAGTCAAGACTGAGTCCAAGATCATAAAGACACAGATTTAAGGACGAAGAACAACACCATGAATATACATGTACTATATAGTCCAAGATGAGGAAAATATGGTCTTGGACTTAAGGAACAACACCAAGACCATGAAAATATTGTCTAGGACCAAGACACAGAAAATATGGTCTTGGATTCAGACTCAAGGTCCAAGATCAACACTATGAAAATATGGTCTTGGATTCAGACTCGAGGTCCAAGACCAACACCATGAAAATATGGTCTTGGACTCTAACTAAAGGACAATCAGAATTATGGATAAGAACCCTAAAAAACTGTCTAGGCCTTGACTCAAGGACCAAGACACTGAAAATATCATCTTGGATTCAGACTCAAGGACCAAGACCAACACCAACACCATGAAAATATGGTCTTGGATTCAGACTAGAGGTCCAAGACCAACACCATGAAAATATGGTCTTGGATTCAGACTAGAGGTCCAAGACCAACACCATGAAAATATGGTCTTGCACTCTAACTCCATGAAAATATGACACTGAACTCGGACTCAATGATCCAGACCAAGACCATGACAATATAGTCTTGGACTTGGACATGAGGACCAAGACCATTACATTGTTTTATGTCATCATGGACATGGGAGCATTTGGACTTGGTCTTAACTCAGACTTGACTCTCTTCTGATCTCCGTCTTGACTCGAACTCGAAAGAGCTAGTTTCGACTATAACATGGCTTTTGCCACATACATACCTGCAGAAATTTGGACACCTGAGGGTTGAACACAGGGGTTTTGATGTACTGGAGAAAGAGGGTGGCTATCCTCTTCCTCAACCCCTCCAGGCTGCTCTTTTTAACGCCCCTCATCAGCAGGTCCACCTCCCTGTCAATCAAGTCCACTATATCCTGTGTTAGCTTGCATTTATGTTCCTGTTAACATTTTAAAAATGAGACGAGCAAATAAATGCTTATATATTTTGACCATATTTTGGACTACAGATTTGGAACTGACCTTTACAATGTGTTTGAGAGTGAGAAGCACATCCAGACGTTCGTCCTTTGTGAACTGAGCCTGGGTGATGCTACTGTACAGGTCTCGCAGCTCCTTGGCTCTTATGGTAAACTGTGTGTCCATCTCCGTCACCTTCCCATCAAATGCACGCCATTTCTTTGGTTCTGCACACTGAGAAGAAGTCATAGTGTTTGCAATTTCTTTGCTTTTTTGTTTTTGTTCTGTTTTTGTTTTTTGCCTTTAGTAGAGATTTTTTATAAAGGATTACAATAAATTATAATAATATATAGAATGATATTATCATTGTATAAACATGTTTTGCACTTGTGTGGTTAATTTATAAATTCATATTTATATCAATATAAAGTGTATTAAATTCATTAAAGCATTTCAAGGACATTTTTGTTTACTTATGCCCAATGTAAAGTCTGGGTCATGAAGAAAAAACAGTTCAAAAACCACTGCTATAGAGGAGGTTATATAAACATAAAAAAAGTCTGTTCTGACTTTTGATCTAGCATATTATCAGTTAGTTATCATTAGCCACTTGTCATAAAGTGACGCTCAACGCATTTTATTACAATGACATTTCTACCGGAGCAACATTAGGTTAAGGACCCAATGGTGAAAAGTTATGAATCAGCAATGTTCAAAATTCCAAACCAAATGAATCTCCTGCCATGCAGTTTTATCATAAAATCCAATTATTTAAAACCCATTTTAAATGTTTTAAAGCAGAATTTAATTTCAGAATTCCTCCTTTAATGCATTGTGAACTAGCAAAGGTTTCGCTCTAAGCAATAGTGCACGCTCATGACGAGACAGCCGATTAGCAAAGATAGACACCTTGTTGAGAAAGGCTTGTACGGCCTTATCCTGGTTCCTCGTGCCTGCAGCCATTCTGTGCCGTTCTATGGAGGAGATGAACTGGGTCTCTTGCTCCAGTAGAGCGCACAGCGCTGCCTTTCTCTCCGCACCAGATAAGGTGACATTGATGTGTTCCACTTCCTCTATCCTCCATTCTGACACACAGAGATAAAGAATGAGAGCCATCACACTAACTTATATCCAAATCACTGCACACATTACAACACATATATCGCCATCTCAGTAAATATATCATACCAGCTACAATGTAGAGTGAAGCTATTTAAAGAAAGAAAGAAAGAAAGAAAAATATAAAACAGATGAATTGATTCCAAATCCAAAAAGTTCAAAAGTTTAGAGTACTGTATATTCCTTTATCCTCACCAAGGCAGCATTTATTTAATTAAAAAAATACAGTAGAAACCCTAATATTGTGAAACATTACTATAATTGAAAATAACTGTTTTCTGTTTTAATATATTTTAAAATGTAATGTATTCCTGTGATGCAAAGCTGAATTTTCAGCATCATTACTCCAGTCTTCAGAGCCATGTGATCCTTCTAAAATTATTCTAATATGATGATCTACTGCTCAAGAAACATTTCTTATTATTATCATCAATGCGCTGCTTAATAATATTGTGGAAAAACATTTTTTATAGAATTGTTCTGATGAATAGAAAGTTAATTCGAAATAGAATTGTTTGTAACATTATAAATGCCTTTACACTCACTTTTTTATTAATTTAATGCATCTTTGCTGCATAAAAGTATTACTTTATTAAATAAATAACTAAATAAAAACTAACCCCAAACTTTAATGATGGACAACAGTATTTAAAAATATTTTACTTCAAAAAAAGAGGTCAGTCTGTGAAGGGACTGAAATGAATCAGTCAATAATTTATTATAGCCAGTTCACTTGCATGAACCGACTGAACCCACCTATTGACTAAAAAGCTGCACACATAGATACAATACGACCAAAAAAGCAGCAGCTTGTAAAAGCTATTACAAGTGCAGCTAAGCAACTGACATCCTACTGAAAAATGTAGTTAAAGCTGATGTTGTTGTTTTTTTCTAGGTTAAAATACAGCTTCATGAACAGAGTCAAATATAAGTAATTTGCTGTCTATCAAGGATTTTCAGGAAGACCTATTATTTTTACAATTCATTCTAGTGGTCCAGAAAATTTACTCGTCACCTTTAAGTTAGTGGCATTGCAACTTGTCGTTAGTTACTACACAAACATTCACTTCACTCACTTTTCAAAGCATTATAAAGCAGATCAAAGTCTGCTTTTGACTCCGGATTCATCCTGCGGTGATATTCATCTCTGATTTGCTGCTCTTTCACCACTTTCTTCCTTCTCTTTTCATTTTCCAGCCATGCCAGATGCTGCTCTTTAGCCTGTCTCAAGCTGTCTGTGAAACACTTGGCTAGCCAGCGTCTAACATATGACTGTAGTGTAATGACCTGAGGAAAACATACACACATTTGTCATGAACAGCAGAATGAACACAATTCCCTCTCAACCCTTCCAAACACACGTACAGCTCTCAGTCTCTTGCTGTGATACTCTCCTGCAGTGATGTAACACCCTGGGGTGATGAGTTTGTCCTCCATGTTGGACACATAACAGCCGATTTTGGTCATCTGAGTCGAGGCGTTCTTGGAGCACTGCTGATCCTGGTCCTTCAACTCAACCGTCTGTTTAAAGGGAAAAGAAAATGAGCTACACTGTTCTTTTATTTGATCAAAAATACAGTAAAAACAGTAATATTATAATATTTTACAATTTAAATAACTGTTTTATGTTAAAATATTTTAAATTGATGCAAAACTGAATTTTCAGCATCATTACTCCAGTCTTCAGTGTCACATGATCCTTCAGAAATCCTTCTAATATGCTGATTTAGTGCTCAAGAAACATTTCTGATTTTATTGCTTTTGTTTATTTTGTGAAAAACACATTAATTGTAACTTGTATTTTATTCTTCCTACGTTTCATTCATTCATAAATAAATAAATAAACAAAACAAAACAAAACAAAACAATGTACTAAATAAATGTACTAAAATATGCAGTAACTGATTTAGATAACAAAAGAATAAAAAATATGTTTTGGTCTGTCCTACACAAATGAAGATAAAACAGAAGTAATCGTCTCCGGCCCCCTAAAGTTGAGAAGTGGTCTCATCAATGAGCTTGGCAAGCATTTCTCCTCAGTTTCATCCCAGGTCAAGAATCTTGGTGTCATTCTGGACTCTGAACTTTTCTTAACTAAGCAAATTAATACAGTTGTCAAGAACAGTTTTTATCAGTTATGGATCATCTTGAGACTGAAATAATTTCTGACTTTTAATGACCTGGAGAAAGTCATTCATGCTTTTATTACTTCCCACCTCGATTACTGTAACTCATTATGTTTGGGTCTTCCTCAGTCATCCATTGTACGCTTACAGTTGG
>SCHK01406165.1:0-18341 GCA_004124795.1 Poropuntius huangchuchieni | reverse complement strand
GAGTGGCTGTTCCCTGTCTGTTACAGGATGAACTATATTGCTCCTTATATTATTTATAGGTTCACATATGAAATGCAAGGGTTTATTCTTTGCCATTTCAGGATTCTTCACTAACGTGTTTCAGTGTTTTGTCTGATTAAAGTCATAAGGGTTGTTTGTGTGAGTTTTTACAACCTCAAAGGGAACAATTTAATCATAAATGGGGCAAGAAACTGCAGACTCAGCCATGGTAAATTGTCTTCTCTGTTCTTTTAATATGTTGTTTGCTGTGTAAGGAATGCAGAAAAGAGTTCGTTGTTGCTGTTAAAAAGACTTCATATTGAAGGCAGCATTCATATGGTATTCATGTTAATTTGGGGTGATGGGAAAGAGATGACTACCATTTAGGGCTGGGTATCGTTCAAAAATTGATACCGGTCCCTGAACAATGCTTTTTCGATACCAATTTTATGAAATCCGTAACAAGATTATCTCAAAAACATTATTTTTTATTTTTCAGTTTGTTGAAGTTTTTACAGACCCAAAGACTCCACTCAAAAGAACAAAGCACAAGTGGAACTAGATGTAACCAACACAATATATCAGTGCAAATAGTTTTAATAAGTTCAAGTAATTTTCAGTGCAAAACGAACAGTTTAAAGTCAGTATGTGAAGCTCACTGCTGCATGTTTACGATCTTCAAATCACTCAGCTCAGCTGTTCAAGAAAATTAGCATGTCTGCTTTTATTAGAAGACGGACAAGCATTGGTGAAATGCAGCTCATATTATGCTTTCATAACTCGCTCTGTCTCCGATGATGAAGATCCATTACATTTCCTCATTCTGTTCTATACTTAAGAAACCCAGAAAAACATTTCTACAGGTGAAACATGAAGCTAATAAACACACGATTATGAATGTTATGGCTTTCATGAGATTATACCTATTTTCATAATATAGTGTGTTTACTTGAGAAATTAAGTGTAGAGATTAGCTTGATATAAAAGACTACAAATGACATATTTCAGCAGCATTATAAGACTAACTTACATTAGGTTGCAATCAGAAATGCATGTGTGGATGAGGATAGTTTTAATTTTTTTAAACGTAAATGTAGAAGTATATACAATACATAGCCTTACATTTATGGGGGTAGGGACGCTTACACACTACAGCCTCACGTCTCTTGGTGTAACTGGCATAAACTAGTGTTTTTCCTCGATGCCTCAACTAGTTATTGAAAATTGGTACTGAACAAGACATTTTTTGATACTCAGTGGTATCGAGGCAATTCAGTCGGTGTCTAAAAACTCAATACCCAGCCCTACAATCTTGATTATTTCTCATCTCTTCTTAGATGTCAGACTGTTCTTTAATTCTGGTTTAGGTGTTTTTGTTGAATCAATAGAGTATTCTGCAACATCGTGTTCTGATGTGCTGTGACTGTGGCTTCGTCCCTACAGTCAGTAACTGGTCATTTCACTAGGAAAAAGAGTTTACGATCCTAAAATGGTTTCGCCCCAGTGAACACCCAATGATCCTCTGTCCATGATTGGATGATCTTCTGGAGAAACCGTGTTATCTGCTTGTCTGAACAAGTTCTGGTTGCTGGAAAATCGACAGAGTAGAAGGTTTTATTAGCTCTGCTGTCCTCGGATCGATAAACACCATTAATCTGGCTTTTAGCTGCTGGCTAATGCTGCTCTTTGTCAGCAGCACAATGCTGTGTTTATCTTAAAGTGGTCTGTCACTCCACTGATCAGCAGCTGCTTAAGAGAGTGATGAAGCAGTGCTTCAGGCCTGTCAGTGACGTCACTCACTGCCTGCCCTCATGCTCCACTTTGTCAAACAGCACTGTGAAGATCTTCTTTTAATTCTTTCTCATCACAGACAGTTTATTATAATTTTTTTTTTTTAAAGTCTGTTTTTGGTGGTTTATTGATTGAAGTCAGAATGAAATTTACCCCATCTATTTTCTAAATGCATCGTAGATCATTTTGTGAACAATTTTTGTTCTTTTTTAATTATCTGTTGTTGAATGACAGAAGAAAAGCTCTGTTGCTATTTGTTTAATCAATTCTAAATTCCGTTAGTTGTAAGCTTTTTTCGATTATTTCTCACAGAAAATCTTGTATGACCTGAGGAAACCATTTATGACTATTCATAGATGTTTAAGGATTTTACTCTAATGTTTGATCTTCACATAGTGCTGAAGAATTTATAATGCAGTGAATGCTTTAGCACCCTGTTTTCTTCTAGCTTGCATTGCTATTCACTAGTATCCACCTTATTTTTAACGTTAGAGCGGATGTGACCATTTATAAATTGAATGTGTGTGGCTTCTGATGTCATAGGCTTCCAGTTATGTTAAACTATGTGAAATGGCTTATGCTGCTTGATATTGCAAACTGGTGTTATATTAATGTATTGTTGTAATTAGAAACACACTGGATTGTAGTGCAGATCGTTTACTGTTTACTGCACTGTTATTCCTCTAATTATTGACCTATAGCGGCTAATGAATCAGAGGTCTGTCACATTCACATTAAACAGCTGCAAACTAAGTTAATAAGTAAAAATAAGTTGTTGTTTTTTCCATGGTAAATAAGATGTACACAATTGCTTAAATAACTATTTTGCTTGACATTTTTTCATTTCAACCTGAGAACAAAAAATGCAAGACAAATATTATCCAATTGATCAGCTTGAGCAATATACTGTCAGTCTAACACTGGTGCACTGTTAGTAAATGAAGCTAGTAGTAATTTTAGTGTTTTCATTCTTAGGAATGATATGAGGTTGTTGTGTGCATCCTTTGATTTGCAATGTTTAGGTTTTATCTGTCAGGGAGACTGGAGACATTGAGGGTCATGTCCTTAAGACTCGTTAAACAGGCATGTATGTATATATTTTTTTGTAGAACCAAGAAGATGAATGGGTCTCTGGACCACCCAGACCAGCCCGACATTGATGCTATAAAGATGTTTGTGGGTCAGATCCCCCGGACGTGGTCAGAGGATCAGCTGCGTGAGCTGTTTGAGCCCTATGGTGCAGTTTATGAAATCAATGTTCTTCGGGACAGGAGTCAGAACCCCCCACAGAGTAAAGGTACTTGACAGTCAGTACACTGTAGATTGAGACATTTTCTGTGTCAGTCACTCTCAAAACTTATAGTCTGTACCAAAACCCAGTGAGCACACAGCACACATGCACACAGTGCTGCATAAAAAGCAAGTTGTCTTAGATGGCAGCCTAATTAAGTAGCCTACTTTTTGGAACGCTCCTTACATTAGAAACGTGCCAACGATTCCTTAAAATGCTGCTCACTAGGATTTGGATCAGAGTTCTAGAAATTGGTCTCAGTGGAAATGTTGTCATCTTGGACTTGGTTCACAGACCATTTATTGCATTTGCAGGTTGTTGTTTTGTCACATATTACACCCGTAAATCTGCATTAGAAGCACAAAATGCCCTTCACAACATGAAGATTCTTCCAGGGGTGAGAAAAGAATCTACTTTTTTATTTTATTGTATCAATAATACATTAATCCTCATACGTGTCGTCAGATGAGCTGGCCTTCTACTATTTATTGCTCTTGAAAATGCATCAAATCTACACACGTATTGACATACTTTTATAAAAGCTTTTTCAGTACACCCAATGGAGCCGTTAAAGCTTTTCAAACAGCTGATTTCTCATGGCGGCTGGGAAATGTCAGTGTTGATAAGTCACATGTCATTTTTTTGTTTTTTTCCTCTCTCTGTACAGATGCATCATCCCATACAGATGAAGCCTGCAGACAGTGAGAAAAATAATGGTGAGTGACTTGAATGTACACGACTATTATCACAGTCATCCATTCATATATGCTACTGTTCAAAAATTTAGGGTCAGTTTTTGTTTATTTAAGAAAGAAGTTCCCATAAAAAAGCAAAACTGTTTTCAACATTAATGAATATTTTTTGAGCCCGACTTTAGCATTTTAGACTGATTTCTGCAGAATCGACTAAAGACTGAAATAATGATGCTGAAAATTCAGCATTGTCATCACAGTATTAAACTACATTTTAAAATATACTAAAACAGAAAAGTCATTGTAAATTCTAATTTCACAATATTGCTGTTTTTCTGTATTTTTGATCAAATGAATTCAGCCTTTGTCGAACATGTTTTCTTCAAAAACATTACAAAATCTTCTAGACCCCGAACCTTTGAACAATAGTGTATCACTTTAAGAAATTTCCACAGTGACTCAAACAGCTGTGCAGAGGCTACTGCCATAACACGCTTTTCTTGTATTTCAGCGGTAGAAGACAGAAAGCTGTTTGTTGGAATGATTTCAAAGAAGTGCAATGAGAATGACATAAGGCTCATGTTTTCTCCGTATGGCCAAATTGAGGAGTGCCGCATACTGAGAGGCCCTGACGGACTGAGCCGTGGTGAGAACTCAAACGCATGTACATCATCACTACCGCCATCCAAAGCAAATTACACACACATGATGAGACACCATACACACAAATACAGGAATGGAGGCAGTACTCTGTGAATGTTTTGACTGGTAGCGTATACAAGAATGCATTTAGCTTCAGCAGCTTCTAGTTTTTCTCCTCAGGGCACTAGTAGCGCACTAATAAACATGAAGTACATCTTCACCAGTCACTCTGCTCACTCTCATTTAAGTTATTTCGAGGATGCAGTGTTTTGCGTAACTAATAGTCACCGACACAACCCATCAGAGAAAAATGAGACTCAATTGGCTCCCGTCGGCCCAAATGAAAATGACTTCATTTATCCCATACTCAACATGGTAACTGACATCAGAGGTTATATAACCGTGACTGCATGCAACAAATTGATAATATACGCACGGTCGCTTTAATCATTCATTTGGGAATGATATTCTCATAGTTTCTTGCTGTCGTTTACCTGCGATGTCGAGAATCGCTGTGATTTAAGTTAACCAAAGTGTAACCAAGGAAACATAACGCACATTGAGGCCCACGCTATTTATTTTAGAATTGGCTTGAGTGAACTTGCTGTCCATCACCATGGGAACTGCTTAAGTGATAGGCACGACCCATATTGACTCAGAAGCCCTCAAACCCATTCGCTTTCCAAAAGAGACCGGGCCTGAACCCTATTTTGATTTAGGTTGTGTTTCTGTGTGGTAGTTCATTAGTACTTCTACTTTATGCTGTTATGGTTTAATCACAGAGGTTTGTGTCCTTTTGTGATCTCCTTTCATACTTGTCAACTCTGTGTCCGCAGGCTGTGCCTTTGTCACATTCACAGCGAGACAGATGGCCCAGTCTGCCATCAAATCCATGCACCAGTCACAGACCATGGAGGTAAACGCACACATTCACACATGCACGCATACCATTTCTGCATTTAAGCTTGATATTTCTGTGCTTAAGAGATGATAAATGCCTGTGCCTTAATGCATAGTATACAGCAAGTACTGTTTCTTTGTTTTTATTGTATAGAAGTTACTCTACCATTCGAAAAGTGTCATGTTTTTGATATAAGTCTAATGTTCAGCAAAGCTTTGGTCAAAGAGATTTGGTCAAAATACAGTATAATATGTTTTAATGGAATGTTTAAAAAAACAGCATGAAATGAAGGTTTATTTATAAATGTTGCTTATTCCATAAGGATGCATTAAATTGATCAAAAGTATTAGTTTCTTTTAAAGCAGAAAAATTCCCCAAATTTATGAATGGTAGTGTATTTTGAAAGCCTGAGGCACTGCTGTAACATATGTTAAAAACTTACTGTTTATTGATGTTTTCTTGCCTGCTATCATTTATTTTTTTTAATTAAATGCTGCATTTTAATTTCTGTTTGCATGTGTCCCGTAGGGCTGTTCTTCTCCCATTGTGGTAAAGTTTGCAGACACACAGAAGGATAAAGAACAGAAACGTATCGCCCAACAGCTGCAGCAACAGATGCAACAGCTCAATGCTGCCTCCATGTGGGGAAATCTTACAGGACTGAACTCACTAGGGCCACAGTATCTTGCAGTGAGTACACAGGACAGATCCTTTTGCATCTGAGGTCTATGCACGTAGAAACCATGCCAATATTGAGGACAGTTTAAAACTTGCAGAATAAAAGCATTTGTGTTTAATACACGAGGGCTGGTGTTTGCTCCATCTAGGATTGTCACGATATTAGAATTTCACTATGATTTTCTTAGCCAAAAGAATTCACAGTAGCATTGTTATTGTGATATCTGTTGTAATTTTTACAATACTGCCGTCTACTTTGTTAGAGTATCAAACAGATACTGGCACTGGATTATTTATAAGATTATCAAGAAGTGTAGTATTAACGTGATATTAGTATTTTATTTTATATTTTTAAATATCACTGTTAGTGCCACTATATTGCAACACCACTAGCTCCATCTAAAATATATATATATATATTTTTTTTTTTTATTCAGACTGTAATGCCTTATTTGCGTATTATTTAGATTCCAATAGAGTCTAACTCGCCTTTAAAATGTTGCTGTGTTTTTCTGCTGTGTTTGAGCACATGGGCTACAGGTCTGTGTTTGGCCATTATTTAGCTGCATTTAATTTGGCTTCTCAAAATCCTTCTTGTTTAAGATTGGCTACTCCCAAAACTCAGGTACGGTTTACTGGTTTTCCTTATGTGGGCCAGCATAGATGTGTAGCCCTGTTTGAATGTGTTAGTGCTGCTCCATGGGTGTGCTGTGAAAACTATTTCTATCTTCATCTTTCTCCCTTCTAATTCTTCTCAGTCCCCTTCTAATTTTTATAAACCCCTTGAATGTCCACATTTCGCTCCTCTTTGTTTCTGTCTCCACATGTGCTCCTGCTTGTCTTTATTAAACCTTGTTGCCTGATTTATCCTCTCCTCTCCGCTCTTCTCCTCTCCTCTCCTCTCCTCTCCTCTCCTCTCCATCACAGTCCTGGATGCAGTCCTGACTCTCTCTGTTCTCTGTTTTGATGTAATGTCTAGCTTTATTTGCAGCTTCTACAACAGTCTGCGTCCTCTGGAAATGCGCTCAACAATCTCCATCCAATGTCAGGTGAGAGTCTGATGCGCTCTGCTCCACTCAGACCCATTAGAGAGGCTGGCGGCTGTTAGTTAGCCACTTGTAAACCTGTTATATTGCATGCCTATAAAATAAAAGCCTGCCTGTTAGTTTTAGGGCAATGAAAGGAGGTTGTGCGTGGGTAATGATGCAGTTTTGATGTGGGTGGTCTGCTGTCTGCGGCAGGTCTGAATGCCATGCAGAATCTGGCTGCATTGGCGGCAGCAGCAAGTGCTACGCAGGCCACCCCCACAGGTAGCAGTGCTCTGACCACCTCCAGCTCCCCTCTCAGCGTCCTCACCAGCTCAGGTACGCCCTCCGGACAGCCCGCTCAATCTGCCTGGGACGCCTACAAGGGTTGGTCCCGCTTTTTAATCTCCTCCTGTCCTTAACTTTGCTTCTTATCAGTCTGTGAAATAGAATTGCTTTTTGAAAGGTTTTTGGTCAATATCAAATGTTACAAGTTCAATACGTTGGCTTTAGTTAATGCATTAGCTGTCATGAACTTACAATTAACATACTTTTCTTTTTTTCATTAAATAGCAATTATAATAGTACAAATAGCATATGTTGCACCATGCATTTTTTTTTTTTTCTGACATTCATTATTTTAAATAATGAGCAAGTAAACGAAAGAAGGTCAACAGCTAGATTCAGTAAGCATTCTTTCAAGACTAAAATTCCTCCTAAAGGAAAAACATTTTTCCCAAAAATTCATCTTGTGGGGTTAGTGACATTTGCGGGTACACCTCAAGTCATCAGTGCCAAAAACGTCCAAAAGTTGCATAGTGTAGTTTGTTTGATTTTAAAGATGTATTAGCATATGTGGAAACTTTAACCAAGATTAATAAAAGCTTATAAGTATTGTTCAATGTTAGTTCATGACAGTTAATGTTAAAGGATTAGTTCACTTTCAGAATAAAAATTTCTTGATAATTTACTCACGCCACATGTCATCCAAGATGTTTGTCTTTCTTTCTTCAATCGAAAAGAAATGAAGATTTTTGAGGAAAAAATTCCAGGATTTTTCTCCATAAAGTGGACTTCAATGGCACCCAAAAAGTTGAAGGTCTAAATTGCAGTTTCAATTTAGCTTCAACAGGAAAAGGAAATTTTTATTCTGGAGGTGAACTAATCCTTTAACAGATTGAACCTTATTGTAAAATGTTGCCAATTTCTCCATACCTAAACAACTGTGTAATGTTTTTATTTATTTATTTTTAAACATCTCTTACTGCTCATGCATCATTCTATGTACTCTTACTCTTGATACTTCCCATCAGTTGCTTCAAAAAGCTGTCTTTTGTGATTTGATCACTGACATTGCTGTCTGCTGTTTCTTCTCAGTCTCTGTCTGTGTAAATGAGAGCATGTGACATTTGAATTGGCAAGATGTCTGATGGCTTAGTAATGTGTCAGAGCTGGTTCTTGTTTTCTCTCCTCTGCACAGCGGGTTCCTCTCCCACCTCCAGTACTAGTTCTTCTGTGAACCCCATGGCGTCTTTAGGTGCTCTTCAGTCTCTTGCTGCGGGCGCTGGAGCAGGTCTCAACATGAGCTCCCTAGCAAGTAAGAAAAAGAAAGCTGCTTTTTTTAATTTTTTTTTTTAATTATTTGTATGAGGTCAGATGGTTTCTAAAAATCCTGTTTACACCAGTGTTAATTTCATTGACAATTTAGTCTGCATAATTAGCCTACATAACCATTGGTATTTCATTGAAAAGAAGATCATGTTCTTGTTCTTTGAGAAGTGGTTTTATTTAATTTTAATATAAAGGCATGTTGTGTGTCACTACAGTTAAATTGGTGTCTATCATGATAAAACCTTAATGTCAAACCTATGAGTTTGGAAATTTTAGAGAAATGCTTAATGAATGCATTACGCTGTAACTAAACCCATTAGAAATGTACTGTAGATTTAGTCGACTAAAACAAATTAGATGATTGAAAAATGACTGAAACTAAACGACGTTTTAGTCAGAACACTGACAAAAACTAAATCAAAATTTGCTGTCAAAATGAACACTGGTTTACACCGGTTATTGAAATCCATCTCAGGTGACGTGAGTACAAGTGGTCAGCTGAGACACATTAGCAAAAAAAGTGCATAAGTCAGCACACTGTTGCATTTAAATACTTTAGATCTTTTTTTTTTAAAAATCCTTTGCATTACAGTTCCAGTATGATATGATCGTGTGTATTTTATCAATGTTAAGCACTGAGCGCTCGTGTTCGAAGTGTCTTAATTGGATGTTAAATGGGATCTGTGTCTCATTACTTTTGTTCTTAACTTTCCTTGCCTCGTTTCTGTTTCTGCTGTGTCTCCGTCTCTGAATGCGGTTTCTCTGTTCCTATCAGTAGTTTTATGTGTCCTCCCCCGTGTGTGTCTGAATGCTGAGCTGTGTTTCTGTGTGCGCAGGCATGGCTGCTCTGAATGGTGGTCTGGGCAGCGGAGGTCTCTCGAATGGCTCGGGCAGTGCTATGGAGGCCCTGACTCAGGCAGCCTATTCTGGGATCCAGCAATATGCCGCTGCCGCTCTGCCCAGCCTCTACAGTCAGAGTTTACTGTCCCAGCAGAACGTTAGTGCCGCTGGCAGCCAGAAGGAAGGTGAGCACATGAAAGGTCTGGTGAGCTTTGAGCAGCTTTTTGGGTTGGGAGATTGCCAGCCTCTGTGTAAGATAAAACTGCTAGTTTATGCTAGCAGGGTCAGTTTTTAGGGCATGTGTTGGCCCATGATGCTTTTTAGTGTGTGTGTGTGTAGATGTGGCTCTTGTGATCACCATCTTAAGGATTCATTCTTGTTTTAAATACGCTGCAACAGCAAGTCCCAATCAGAGCGCGGGTAAGAGATAATTATCAATGTCCACAATGCCCATTTTCTACATTTTGGTTTGTTTAAAAGTAAATGGAGATCCATGTCAGCAGCTCTCTGCCAATGAATTCCTTGAGCATTCTGTGATAAATACAACTTCAAGCCTGCTGGAAGATGCTTCTGTGCTGCTGCTTTGTTAACATTTGCGATTATCAGTGTTGAAAACAAAGGGTTTCTTTTTTTGTGGAAACCAGAATGTGTTTTTCATTTTTCTTTGAATAAAAAAGCTCTAAAACTAATTTTAAGTTGTAAAATTATAAATTACATTATAAATGTCTTTACTAAATTAATTAATTAATTACTAATTAATTGCTGAATAAATGTTTTTTTAAAAAAGTACCGTCACCAAACATTTGAATGGTAGTGTATATTAAGAAAACACAATTAGTTTGACTGTCAAAACAAATAAATAAGATTGTGATGTTGGTCTTCGTCCTGAAAGCCCTATTTCCAGATTTCACCTACTTTTCTACTTTTATATGCACGTATATGTATATACAGTCACAGCCATGATTTCAAGTCTGTAGCAAAACTTGCCCACAGTAATTATGCCGGTAATGCTTAACCAGACCTTCGTTAACATTGAAAATTATCCATCTTTTCAAATCAGGCAATAAACATGTTTTTAATTTAGTGCTGTCAAATGATTATTCGTGATAAATCGCATCCAAAATAAGTCTTTGTTTACATAATATGAGTGTACTGTGTATATTTATGTTTATTTATATAATCATATTTATAATTTGTAATCTTATATAATCAAATTATATGAATATAAATATATACGTGTAAATATTTTCAAAATATATAACGTGTGTATGTGTTTAAATATACATGATAACAATGATAATAATCTGAACAGTACATGCACACATATTATGTACGGAAAAAGTTTTATTTTGGATGCGATTAATCGTTTGACAGCACTATTTTAAAGAATTCAGTTCAAATGCTTTAACAAAATACAAACTCTCCAAGCAAATATTATGATAATTTTGCCTACATGAGTTTATCAACTTTATTATTTTCTGTGGTGATCAGCAGCATGCTTAAATGGTATTTAACACAGAATGTTCTTTCAACTAGGCAAGGAGAATAAGTGTTGAAGCTTCATTGAAAATTAAAAGGTCGCTCTAGGCTTTAAGAGTCAAAAGTTATCTTTGTTTCTGTCTGTTTTCTCTTTGTCTTTCTAAAGGCCCCGAAGGAGCAAACTTGTTCATCTACCATCTGCCACAAGAGTTTGGTGATCAGGATTTGCTGCAGATGTTTATGCCTTTCGGCAATGTTATCTCTGCCAAGGTCTTTATCGACAAACAGACCAACCTTAGCAAGTGTTTTGGTGAGTTGAGCCCCGCTCCAGAAACATTGTGCTTGCTTTGTGTCGATTGTAGAATTGTAGAAGCAAGCTTTTAGATGTGTGTTCTGTGCAGTGGGTAACTAGAGTCTGGCTCTTTTGTTTTGTTTTGTGTCAGGCTTTGTTAGTTACGACAATCCAGTTTCGTCCCAGGCGGCCATTCAGTCAATGAACGGTTTTCAGATTGGAATGAAGCGGCTGAAGGTGCAACTTAAACGATCCAAAAATGACAGCAAGCCATACTGAGTGATTTTACTCTCAAATGGACTTGGTTTGAAAATGTTTTTCTGGTAAGTGGAGTGTGACGTTGGAAAGTTAGAATGACCCCACCCACCCTTAACACCCGCCTTTCCTAATCCTTCTTTTACTTCTCTGGCCTTTCCTACATATCTTCTCTCTTAACCTTCAAAACAAAGACAACATGCAAATTGTTAAGAATTTGTTCCAAGGAGAAAAGAGTTCTTTTTTTGTTTTCCACATTTATATATCTAATTGTTTTGTTGATCTTTTAATTTTCCCTTGAGTCTTTATTTTTATTTATTCATTTTGTTTTTGTTTTTTTGGTGCCATATTACAAGTTTGCTGTGTATAAATCTTGCGTCAAAGGATGTTGCACAATGAAAGCCAGCCTGCGTGACTGCTTTCAGTCCCTTAGACTGTTGATCACCACGGTCTGGCCCCTGTAGATGTTCTCCTGTGTTTACACTAGACTCTTGTAGTACATTCGGACAGTGTAATGCTGATGCCTCCTACAATGCTGCCTTTCTAGAAAATGAAGGAGGCTTGCTGCATCGGTGCAAAAGATAATCAGTCAGTCACCTGAATATTGTTTTGAGCATCTGGAAGGTCAGGCTGCACTCCACTAGACTCCGTTTTCATGGATGCCTTTTTATTTAATTCATGTATTTATTTCACTAATTTATTTATTTATTTTTAATGTATCTGTGTCTTCACAATGAGGGTGATGTAACATTGCTTCAAAGTCTGTTTGATGTATTCTGTTGGAGGGCTCAGCTAAAAACAGTAATGTTGATGCTTTCTGTTTGTTTTTATTCACATTCATATTTTTACATTCTAAAAAGACAAACACTAAGCAAGGGTATTATTATTATTATTATTATGCCATGTTGGTTCATAGATGGTGGTTAATCATTCAGTATTGGTAGTTTGCAGGAGATGCTACACTTACTCTCAGGACATTCTCACCATTCTGTCAGACCAAAACTTCTCGCCCATTATTCTACTCGCCTGGTACGTGAAAATACCTAATGAATATGTATGAAAGAAGTGACGGAGTGCTTCATTTCAGTTCATGAATCCTTTCTTAAAGCCTCAAACGAAAACCAACCTTTTTTTGACCCAAGATTTTTTGCTGAGGAATCACATGGTAGCACATATGGTTTTAAAATGGCATTTGTATAGATTTTTCGAGCAAAGACACAATCTACAACACCATTTTTATTTTGATGCTCATTTGATACATTATCCTACGCCTCAATTGAGGAGGTTGGTGTTGAAGCTTTTAGCAATATTTGCATTCTGGAGATAAGTGAGAGACGATACTGCCAAGAAAAGAAAGAAGGAAGTTTACAATTGCTGAATTTATGGTCGCTTAATTGTCAGAATAATTAGAACTGAAAATTCCTAACTTTCGTGGCAAGTGTTCAATAAGTATTTTATCTCTGTGTTTGCAGGTGGTCTCTTGTACCCTGGCGTACGGAGACTCGTCCTGCGATCCTATTCTAGTTACTCCATGCAACTTACTTCAGTTGATCATGGCAGTAAATAAGTGTTCAAATCGTAATCAAATGTTAATGCCAGTCTGAGTCCTGCAGGGTCGTGAGGTAAGATTGTTTTTATGGAAACTGAGAAGAAAACATTATCCAGATAGTGTATATTACTTAACTATTATGCCTTTTCTATTTTTATAGAGGTTTTATAATATTGCCTAAATAATTTCTCTGAATTAAAACGGTTGTTTAAAAAAAAAATCAACTCAAAAGATTCAACAGTGTTTTTGTAGAATCCTAATGTGAAGTTTTGTGGATACATTCACCGATTGTTTAAACAACGGATGTGTGGCCCTTTTCATTAGTTGTAGTGTCGTCTTAGTCAAATAATAGTACCAAGAAAAATTTTTTTTTTTTTTTTTGAAGCAAATCCACGGTTCAGTCTAAAGTTTATACTCGGTGTAATATCTCTAAACGAAGTACATCATTTACATGTGTAGTGACGAATGCTGAAATGTTATTATCAGAAGTCATTTGTTTCATTTCCTCACAACATAACTTGAGCCCGGAGTGGCAATTGGTGAAAATTGTATATTGTAGACTATTTTCTTTTGTTTTGACATTTACCTCACTATTGTCGTCACTGTTCGACGCGCTTGTATTTATTAACAGTGCTTTTTATTTTCACTGATTAATTGCAAATAAGCCAATTCTTGTTAACCTCACTATCTATTTTCAACGAGCACAGATGCGCATCTCAGTCCGGGTGAGAGATGGCGGTCTGTGCGCCTATCAGTTTGTTTGATACGCTAGAGACGCTTTAGACTGAACCCACGTGTGAAGCCCCTCTTGAAGCGCTTAGATGCTAGTGCAGGGAATGTCCACTCCCTGATCTCTGTGCCTCTGTTCAAATAAACACATGATTTACATGCATTACAAATCCATTACGTGGAAGAAAAAATGGGAGTGCAACACAAATCACCATTTTGAACAATCCAAAGATTCTTGTGAACTTGTTCTAGGCAGGGATTTTTGTTTGTTAGGCAGAATTAAATTTTTTTTTTTTTTTTTCATAGTTTTGTTCCTTTTTATCCGGAGCAGATTGACTGGCGTTTGTGCAAAGGTCTGCGGATTTGTGCAGAGTCGTTCCACTAATGTGCCAAACACATCGAGTCTTAAATTTCTGTATACATTTAATGATGATACTCTGTTATGCGCTTCTGTGTCCCATCATGTTGTTGTCCTTCATGGAGTTCAATGTAGCTAAATTGTATCCATTTGTTTTGTGAATAAGAACCAATATGAGCAGCTCCAAATATGCATTATTCCACAGTCCCTCACAATTCAAAATTGAAGCACAAAATAAAAGGACTTTCACTAAAAGAGCTGAAACGTTGAAGCACAATTTTTCTTTTTGTTTCTCTCTCTTTCCCTTGGTCTAAAAATCGAAATGTGGTTGTGAGAAATCGAACATTTTCATTTGAAATGTTGACATGTTGCTGTCGAGGACAGTGTTGTCGTAGCTGTAGTAGGCAGGTTGTGTTGTCTCTCGGTGTTGTTGTTGTTGTTGTTGATGTTTAATGTTATTCCCTTTGTTCACTATTGGCATGGTGCTTATCTCTCCCTCTTTCTTCCCACTTTTCCTCATCGTTTCCTGTGTTGCATTCAATGTTTTGTGTTTAGATGATGTGTGCACCTTTTGAAAGCCCCCTCCTCATGCAAACATAATCATTCATGATTTTCTTTTTCATCCCCTCTCCTTTTTCCGTTGTGCTTTAACCTAGGTTTGTTATTCGTTTTTTTTGTTTTTGTTCTAGATATCTTCGTGCCCGTTTGTCATCGTTTGCCTAGCATGTCGATGTGACGTCAAAAGTTCATCGTCCAGTCCGTTGTCCTCTTCGCTTCTCTGACGCTTGAAATTTCACACTTGACCTTTTTGTTAACTTTTGACGCTTATTGATTACTTATTTTGTTTGTTTCTTTGTGTGATGTTCATTTGTCATTTGTGCTGCCAATAGGGAGCGTTAGAAAGACTGCTAAAAGTGTAAAAAGTTTCATGAAAATTGTTCTGAGCAAAGAGTCTATTTTTCTAGAACGTACAAACATAACCACTAGATTTTTGCAGAAGCTTTTAATTTTCATTTTTCAGATTTTGTTCTTTAGCGATTTTTATTGTTTCCAGCAGTCTTCCTAGCGCTTCTAATTGTACTCCTTTTTGATTTGTTTTTCTTCTCAAAGCAGCCATTCAGTTTGTAGAATCACTTTTGTGTGTTCAAGTGTGGGTGTGTTTCCCTCTTTCTCTCACTTGTTAGTTCTAAACCTTTTAGAGGATGTTTTCGTCACATTTTGCTGAAATCGAGGATAAACTTTGTAATTTTGTGTTAGGTTAGTTGGCATGATGTAATTTTGGGAGTTTCTATTAACAGAGTGACATTACAATAGACACTTGAATTGCCTTTTTTTCTTCTTTGTGTGTCGAGCCAACACAGGCACATGTTTTTCATTTCCTTATTGTGTGAAAATCAGGATTAGTCTGAAATAATGCATAGAATGAGCAGAGTTGAATTTCTTGTCACAGGTAAATATTAAGCATGCATGTTTTTTTGTAAGTGCACTGAAATCCTCAGCAAAATGTGATCTAGTTCTGTTTCAAAAAGTCAAGATGAATAAAGTGGTGCCAAAAGTTTTGCATGTTGCTGTTGGTTACATTTACAGTATGTTTCACATCATGCTTATGGCTCCTGCTGCAATGACATGTGGTCTCATTTTGATGGTTTAAGATAAAAAAACAACAATACGGTGTGTGTTAAGGTTATGGGTTAAAGTGAGTTTTAACAATGTATTGTTCTAAAATTTGAAGTGGGTTTCAAATGAGTCCTTAGAGATAAATTGTGCCTACAACAGCAAAAACACATGCTCTTCTTGATGTTGTTCAGTTGATGAAAATGTGTTACAACCTTATAGTTGGTCTGTTTTACAGAGCTTGCAAGCATTTTTTTTTTTTTTTTTCTTTCCATTCTGACATCTGTATAAGTTGTGAAGTTCTGGACTGATTGGTAGAGCTCAACTGCAGCTTTGCCCCCTTAGCCTTCAGTTTAAAGGCACATCTCCACAAATGAAGAGCTACATTTGGAAGTTTTTTTTTGTTTTGTTTTTTTAAAGAAAAGATGTATTCTGACAGACTAATCTATTTGGGGGTTGAGGTGGTTGTTTTCTATTTAGATTTTAAGCTGCTGTTTTGTGAGTTTAAATGTACTCTGAGAAAATTTCCTGTGGGATGTTTGTCATTACTGGTACAGAGTGATTGTATTTAACATTTAAGATTTGTACAGATTTTGCCTTTTCTACTTCATAAGTTGTTTCACAATGTAAATCCCAGTAAGTAGAAGCATGTAGACAGTAACACCATGACCAAACATCAACCTGTACAAAGTAACCAAAATGCAAACAAAAATCGACTCCACAAAACAGCCTTTAACTGAATTTTTTTTTGTTTTTTTTCTTTTTAGTTTTGTCATTTAAGTTGTGTGGTTTTCATTGGAAGTGTAGAGAGTGCAGAATTTATTAAATGTCTGAAACAAATGTGTTGTATAAGGTTGGTTAAGGATTTCACGCTACTGTCTCTACAGAAATATAGCAAAATGGACACCCATGAAGCAGTCATCTGGTAGTTTATCTTTAGTTTATGTATGATTAAACTGTTTGAAAACATTCACACACATTGTCGTTTCTTTTTTCAAATTTAAAGATGCCAGAAATGCACATCATGCTTCTGTTTTTTTTTTTTTTTTAATTTTAGAATTTTTCCAAATAATGACACTTAATGATTCACTACTTTTTGTACTTAATCTTGGTTATTAATCTTAGCCAGTAGTGTAAATGAATGTACAATAGCGATTGCAGTCAATTTGGTTGTAATTATCTGCACGCCATAAACCAGTTAGACAAATGCAATATTTGTACACGAAATTCAGGTTATTTACTTGTAGTTATATATTCCGCAAACTCAAAGTTGAGAGCGTTCGACAAATTAAAAAATCATTCAAAATGCCATTTACCCTTTATTGTCTCATCTGCAATATTACAATAGAGGGACTGTGACAATTCAAACTTTATTTTGAACTTTAGTTAGTTTTTATTACAACTAGCAGTTGTCACATAGTCATTACAAAAGTTAAAGAGACCATATGTTGAACCACACTGCATAGCTAAACTGCCAAATCAGTCAGTAGAAATGAGCTGATTTTAAAAAAAGAAAAGCATGTAGAGCTTCTGTCCATCAGTCCTGCACCTGTTTGGCAAGTGTCAGAGTTTACTATGGGTTTTGGATAGGTTGTCCACATCTGTACCGTAGAGAGGAGACAGGTGGTTATACTTGGGTGTGATGTTCATTTGAACATTTATTGAATATGGATCCTGACCAATGATGCGGTGCAGGTTTGCACTGTCCTGCAGGAGCTCTTCAAGACTTTTCTCAGTTTTCATCACGCTGCCACGCTTTCCAGAAAGGTCCACTTTTTCTGGGTACAGAGTGTCCCCTTATGTATCAGACAAGAGAAACGAGTTTTGCATAGGTTTATCACAATCATTTGTCCCATAAAGAGGCAACAATTAGCAGCAGAAATGTCTATCAATTTATTGTCTACCATAATTACCTGGTAAAATGCTTGCAAAGTAGTCAGGTACCACCAGGTGAACAGGCAGCCATTGTTCGCAACCCTCCAAAGATCTCTGCCAGGCAAAGCGATGGAGATCTCTGAGAGCTGGAAACCGGCACATTCGTCCAAATTCGTAAAACTGAGGTGGAGCAATCCAGATCTCCTTTGATTTAAAGCTGTGCAGCACTTCAGACGGACTGGACCACTAAGAAACGAGGCAGTTTATTTCCCAACAGATAAGAATCATTTTTACTTGCTAGGATAAGATGGTGACTTTGTTTTTTCCTATCATTTTGTAAGCAATTTCCGAACCTTGATGTCATTTCTCTAAACTCTAGACACAAAAGTCAAAACAGTCACTATTTGTAACACAGGATGTCCAATGTTCAAAACTTTGCGTTCATATCTTTAAAGAAGCCCTGCATTAGCAGAAGCATTGGTTCAGATAACTTATGAAATATCATATGAACATTATAACGCACACAGAAGATCACGGTGATAGACTAGAGAGAAAAGTACAGACAGTGAATCATTAAACAAAATGTGAAAATTGATGAAATATTCAACTAACAACTGGTTTTTCAAAAACTTTAGATAAGAAAAAACTACAGTAGGCATACAGTAAAATGTCAACAACTGTTTTTATCAACCCTGTCTTGTGGATTTGGCCACAGGTTC
>SCHK01406161.1:0-13151 GCA_004124795.1 Poropuntius huangchuchieni | reverse complement strand
ACTGCAACAATTTTCTGAGAGACAGAATTGCAAGGGTGCCATGACTGTACTTCTCTAAAAAGTCAAAATCATTGATGCCCTCAAACAATTTGGAACAGAATATAAACATTATTTTCTGAAATGCTGTTTGCTGTCATTTTCAACAGAACGCCATAAAAGGTGAGCCTGAGACAGGGGTGATGAAAGAAAAATGAAAGGTTTTGGATAGCAGCACAAAGGGGATCATTGTTTTCAGAGAAGCTCACATGATGCCAGGAGCTGAAACTGCACCTGGGCATCTCTCAGGCCACACAGCCTCAAGGATCAGACTTTATTATTATCTGGCATTGTTAGTGATTGAACATGTCTCGGAACATTAGTATAATTTTAGAGTTGACTGAAGAGTCCCTTTCACAATAACTTGTTTTACCGTTTTATTTTCATCAAAAGGTTAGGGTTTAAAGAAATAGTTCACACAAAAATGAAAATTTGTTGCAAATTCAGGCTGTCAAAGATTTGAAGAAATGTAGCATTATATTACTTGCCATCAGAATGAGAGTCCAAACAGCTGATAAAAACATCACAATAATCCACAAGTACCTGTAATCCATATCACTCCAGTCTATCAATTAATGTCTTGTTAAAAGCATTTAGATAAACAAATGCAAGACATTTTAACTTTAAACGGCTGCTTCTGAATAAAATTATGAGTCCATAATAATGCTTTTTCCAGTGAAACAGTGACCTCACCAAATCCTTTTGATGATGGCTCAGCACAAAAGGGTAANTGATAAAAACATCACAATAATCCACAAGTACCTGTAATCCAAACTTATCTTATCTATGATGTTCAAAGCACAGATCAATCATTGACCTTTAACCAGCCAAATTATCTTCATTTCAGGTTGTGGATCCGGTTACTTTTTTGATTTGTCCTTTATTTTACCAGGAATTATCCCATTGAGATATAGATCTCTTCTACCAGGGAGTCCTGGCCAAAATGGCAGCACAGAAAGTTTCACATAAACACACATACAACAAAAATAGTAACAAATAAAATATCATCCAATATCATATAAAAATTGACATAAAACATTCACAAGTTTCTTCCAGATAGGACTCCACAAGGTTTCTAAAAATGTAATTGTTACTAACATCGTAACACTCTGCATTTCATTCCATAGCTTAGGACCATAGGAGGAAAAGTCAGTTTTACCAAACTCAGAGTAAACTCTAGGAACAGTCAGATGTAATTTTGAAGAGTTTCTAGTGGCATAATTACAAGTATAATATGATAAAAGATTACAGATATAAGTCGGCAGTTTACCTAATAATGCCTTGACAGTAAATAGTAGCATATGCATTTTTCTCCTTTGGTACAAGGAGGACCAACCAACCATTTTGTACAAGGTACAGTGATGGGAACGTGAAGGCGTATTTGTCACAAATCGTATTGCAGCATGATATATCCAACTTCTTTAATAAGGATAAGTTTGCATGCGTATAGATCATATCACCATAATCCAGCACTGAAATGAAACAACTTTGGATAATTCTTATCTTTGCTTCAAAAAGAAAGCACTACTTAATACGAAAGAGAAACCCCAATTTAGGTCTAAGCTTTTTCAAAAGATTTTCAATATGAATACTAAAATCCAATCGTTCATCAAGCCATATGCCCAAGTATTTATAATTATTTACTCTTTCAATACAGTCCCCATCCATGGTTAGAATAGGTGGAACCGTTGTTTTGGTAAGACCACGAGTAAAGACCATATATTTAGTTTTATTTGCATTTAAAACCAGTTTCAATTTTGACAATGAAGACTGCAGTGACCGAAAGGAGTCTTGTAACAGCTCTATGGTTTGATTCATAGACTGTGCAGCTGTATAAATAATTGTGTCATCAGCATATAAATGGATTTTAGCT
Source organism: Poropuntius huangchuchieni (assembly GCA_004124795.1). Classification (NCBI taxonomy): domain Eukaryota; kingdom Metazoa; phylum Chordata; class Actinopteri; order Cypriniformes; family Cyprinidae; genus Poropuntius; species Poropuntius huangchuchieni. The sequence continues at coordinate 11,242 of SCHK01406161.1, read as the reverse complement.
GTGTTTATCTCTTGACCTAGGTCATTTATATAAAGTGAAAATAAAACAGGAGCTAAAATAGATCCCTGTGGGACTCCTTTAGTTATTTTTAGTTCTGTAGAAGTGAAATTTTCAACTGAAACACTGCATTCTTTCTGCATTCTTACATCAGATTTGTGAAGATAAGACTTAATAGGGAAGTCATCTTTTAGAAATTTTATGGCATTTAATTTCAGGAAAGTTTTTTTTTTGGTAGATTGTTTGTATGTAAATTATTTTCATTAGCATCCATCTTGAAGTTCAACTTTTTTTTCCTTTTTTTTTTAAGAGAACAAAGATGGAGGTCAAATTTGGTCAGGATTGTAAAACTAATATGCTGATTTGCTACTTGAGAAACTTTTCTTATTTTCAATATTGAATTTGAAACATCCTTGCTGAATGTTAATTCCTAAAAATAAGTCATACTGACCCTAAATTTGAATGGTAGTGTATGGAATGTTACTTAGGGTGAAACTTAAGGTTGTGTCATCTTTAAATCTACACTGTAAAAAAAAAAATTCCGTAAAATTTACGGTAGAAAACTGGCAGCTGTGTTTGCCGGAATTCTACTGGAAAAAATACAGTGTAGCCTAATATTTATATATAAAGGGAAAACTACCCACATTCTGTGTTCAAGGACAAATGGTGAGGTTTGGATGAGCTCAGCTCAGCATGTAGGACAAGGTGTCCGATTTCCAACCACGATCTCCGAATATCAGAGGAGCTTCAGAGAAAAAAAACCTGTGGTACATAGTGTTCTCAAAGCCCCGATACATCCTGAATTAAAGCATCCTAAAACTCTTTAGTATGTATCACTTCTGAGTTATCATCAGCTACAATTAGAAAGGAAAAAGGCTTTTTTAACACATTTCACCAGAGGTTTCTTTGAAGCTCTTTCTATATCCTCCTTTTCTTCTCCCTCAATCTCAATAAAGTCTTATTGCGCTCTGTTCAGGCTTCCTGCACAGACTTAAAACTGGACATATCGTATTTCCTCTTTAAAAAGCAGTTATTGTCCTCCGTAAAGATATTCATCAGTTTGAAAAACAGTCCCGCCGTTGTGAAGGGCTGCTGGATTATCCGGCAAGAACAGGTGGGTTTTTATTAAAGCAAAGGAGGAGCCAGAGCCGTACGAGTTGAAGATCTCAGATGGACAGACAGACCAAGCAAGAGGACAGACGAGTGTTAACATGGTGCTGTTCACCACTAAGTTTGTCCAGAGAGCTTCGCTCTTTGTGTCCTTCGGAGGTTTAATCACAACCTTTATTACAACCTTCCTGCCACTATGGAAGACCATGAACTCGGATCTGAATGAGATGGAGAACTGGTACGAGGGTCTCTGGCACATGTGTATCTACACAGAGGAAGTTGGCATTCACTGCAAAGCCTTCGAGTCTTTTTTAGCCCTGCCAATAGATACTTTAGCTTCACGGGTTCTCATGTGCATTTCCATCGCGACAGGATTCCTCGGTGTGGCGGCTGCTTTTTTCGGACTCCAAGGTGTTGAGATTGGCGCCGGGCGAGAGAGCATGAAGAGGACGCTGCTCATCCTCGGTGGAGTCTTTATCATTGTGTCAGGGATCACGACTCTTGCACCTGTTTCGCTAATGGCATACATAATGGTAGTGAAGTTCTGGGATGAGAATCTTCCAGATGTGATGCCCAGATGGGAGTACGGAGAGGCCATGTTTTCTGCCTGGTTTGCTGGACTTCTGTTAGTTGTTGGAGGGGCTTTTATTTTCGTTGCTGTTTGCATGGGCGATCATGAAGCAAAGCTGCAAAGTAAAATTCTCGCTCGCAATCAAGAACAACGACCGAGAACTCAGCATTACAGAAAGACGGAAATCATATAGTTTAAATTTCATCTAAAAGCTGGAAATATTCAAGAATGCAAATAAGCAAACATGTTAGATTGGTTACCATGAAATACTGAATATGTTTGCAATTTGATTGCAGTCAGAGATCTAAATGATACTTTTAGTAATGCTTCAGTTCTTTTGCATAAGAATCAATCTCTGCAGACTTGAGAGATTTGTGAGCTGTCATCCTAAAGAACATTAAAACTCTCTAAATCTTTTTTGTGAGGGTTGTACGGGGTGGCAGCTGATTTATTTGCCCTGATGATGCATTGGACCGAAAACTCAATTAATGTTATGCATGATTTGGAAGCATTTGGAAAGAATTATTCACATTTTCTGAAGTTGTCAGGTGACTTTCAAAACCCTCTTTGGAAAAGAAATCAATTTTTAAATTTGTTTTTATTTGGTTTAGTTTAGATTTATTTTATTTTATTTGTGTGTGCATTATTTGACACATCTTTATTATCAACAGTACATTCAACAATCAATGCCAATTATGGTTAATGCTGTAATGCAAGTTTTTCAAATTGAGAATATAGTATGTGTCTGAATAAATTTGGTAATTATTTTTGGGATGTGTATTCTGTGCATAATCATAATTATTAAAAATTTAATGTAAAAGATTTGTTCTTAGAGATAATTCACCCAGAAATTACGATTCTGTCATTCCATCTTCTTATATGTTTTTCTATTATGTTCCACAGAAAAAGAAAGTCTTAAGTTTTAGAGCGACATGAGGATGAATATCCCTATAAGCATCATGAAGTCAGTTATTGACTGAATATGTTTATGTTGAAGTATTGTTAAATCAAGCCAAGAGTTTTATAACTTGATGGATGAATGAGGATAAGCTAAATAAAAGTGTATAGTTTGATTCGACCTCACTCCAAATGCCTCTATTCATCTGTTGTGAAGTGTTTTTGGGATAGCAAACGTTGTGTAGCCTGTATAACAACCCTAATGGATATTTTGGCATCAGTCAGAACAACATTAAATCAAGTATAAAGGAAATGAAAGAAGACAAATAGGGAGAGACAAACCACAGCTGAAGCAGAAGCTAGAAACAATGAATTCTTTTTTCTTGTCTAGGACAGGCATATGCTACCTTTTAGTGCTCGGCTAATCTTGCCAGTGAAAGTCATCCAGTGTAGAGTTCAGATAAGAGTTTCCTGTGAAACACAAAGGGTCAGCGGGTACAAATGAAGAGAGGGTGTGCCTTTGGCCTGCAGTCAGTGAGCATACATCCAAATGTTAATGATCATAATGATCCACCTGATATCATCCCTTGTTAATATCTGAAAGCACATCTTTGTCGCAGAGATAAAGGTGTTTAATTGTTAAAAAGTGTGCACTGTGTGCATAGAATCAAACAATGTTCCTTTTTATGTTTTGTATGTTCATTTGATGATGCTATACTGTCAGTTATACTGTTATAAACATTTTATAAACCGTTTTATAATCCTTTCTATTTATCAAAGAATAATAAAAAATTAAAAAATGTGTCAGTTTTCACAAAAATATTAAGCAGCGCAACAAGTGTTTACAATGAGATGAAATATTGCTTGAGCAGCAAATCAGCAAAGAATGATTTCTGAAGGATCTTGTGACACTGAAGAGTTAACATAGTTACCATATAAATATAAAAATCCTTACCGACCCAAACTTTTGAACGCTGGTGTATAGTATATATATTAATTCCTATATTATATTAATAAAATCATATCTAATCTAATGTGTTATCATAACTGATAGATTTGACATTTTATTGTACTCACGTGTTTTTTTAAACTCGACAATATTTTTGCATTTTTTAACAAAAATACTCATGATTTATTATCACTATGCATCCAGGTACTAACCTTATCAATAAGCAATTGTGTCCTTGAAAATCTAAAGCTATGGATTCTTCCAAACCAGCAGGAAAAGCACACCTACAGGAAGAAGCCATTAACATTCATACCACAGAATAAGGCTAATTCATAATTCATCAGATCTGTGATCTTCTATATAATATGCTGTGACCTGTACGGCTCTGTGCAGTGGGACAGGCCATGTCTGGTGAAGGGAATGACTGATTTATCATGTTTGTCCTTTTATCCTTGAGGTGATGTTTCCTCAGCTCTTCACCTCTAATCTTTGGTGACTTTCCTCCATTGCCAGCAGAGGGCCTCACAAGTAGATGTTCTACCAGGATCTTTGCTTGCTGATGGAGGTAAGGAGTTTGATTGTACCTGCTGGTGGATGCTGCAGAGATGTCAGAGGACTGCAGTGAAAACAGACTGCTGGTGCAAGACTGAATGCCTAATGCATTGGTTGATATTTACTGCTGCCTTAATGCATTGTGACAAACAACATGCTTTTTTTTTTGCATCTAGATATATCTAAAACTGTTGTTTGCATCTAACTGGCAAGCACAACTTTAATTAGTGAATCATCATTTCAGGTTTAGTCACATCCTCTCCTGAAATGAAGCGTCCTGTTCTCTGATCCGACAGCATATTTAATGAATATGAAATCAGAGAGGTTCCTCTTTGTGATGAGCGCAGCAAAAAGAGCCTCATGAACCTTTCAGTAATAATTAATTAGACTGGAAGTATCGTCAGACATCTTTTTACTCCTCTTTCAAAGGCAGTCAGACTCACATGATGGAGAAAAGATCTAGATGTTTACATCAGGGTTTGTTGTTAAGGTTAGAGCATGCTACAGAGGTAGATAGCACATTGCTATCCAATTGTTGGAGTATTTTGTTAATGCATGGCTATGCAGTTACTTGGGTTTTCTGATTGGTTTTAGTGTGTTACTAAATATTTGCCAGAGTGTTCTGAGTGTTTTTAGCATGTAGCTGTACAGTTGTCTGGGTGTTCTTGGCTTTTGTGTGTTGTTGTTATGTAGTTCGGGTGTTCTGGTTGGTTTTTAGTGCACAGCTACACAGTTTTTATGTGTTTTAATTGGTTTTAGTGTATTGCTATGCAGGGTATTCTGGGTGTTTTTTAGCATGATGGCATGCAGTGTTTAGGGTGTTTGGCAGAGGTTTGAAGTACATGGCTATGCTGGGTGCTGAGATTGGTTTTAGAGCATTGCTATGCAATTACTGTGGTATTCTAGGTGGTTTCGAATGTTGGTATGCAATTTTCTCAGTTTTCTGGATGATTTTATGCATGTTGCTACAGCAGGCAGTTGTATGGGTGTTCTAAATAATTTTAATGTGTCGCTATGCAGTTTCTGTAGTGTTCTGGTGGGGTTTTTTTAGTCAGAGTTGCACTGGTTGAATGGCCATAAATTTGAAATGACTGCAATGCAGTTTGTGTGCAACCCAGAGCTGATCCTAGACTTCTGGGGGCCCTACGCAAAACTGTGTCGAACCGTGTCAGTTATGAATGAATGAATAAAGCGCTTTTTTCCACATTCACTCCATCTTGAATTGCATTCACGGAAAGTGCTTTTAAATTTTTTTCATAGAAACAGTGTCTGTCCCACGCTTTCAACTCGGTTTTTTTAGTCTCGAGCAAAAGACTGTATGACATTCACGTTACATGGTTTGACTGATTTTTACATTAAAAGAAATGATCATTCATGTTTTTATAACCGCTGGCCAAATTAAAAAATGAAAATCATCTTTGAGAGCAAGGGGGCCCCCTGGTGTTTTGGGGGCCCTACACAGCTTGTGTACTTTGCGTATAGGGAGGATTGACTCTGGTGCAACCGACCCTTCGCAAAGATGTCCGACGACAAGTCATGTCACTTTCATCCCACACATCATGTTCTCACACAGTGATAAATGCATTGCAGTGGAAAGAGGACACTGACAACGAGCCGACAGAGAAGACTAAGCAGGTTACTTTTGGTATAAAACAAAGTCTCAGCTTTCAAATTTTATCTTTTATTTTAAAGAAATTCAAACTATAAATACTGTTTTGTGGCTCTTTAATGTGTCGTGACAGATCACTGTAGCGCCTCAGTTCAAGCGACATGTGAACCAATCATCTCTTCCTCTTTACTAGTTATAGCACAAAATAAACATGAATGAACGTCAGAAGGTATCTTGTTTCAACCTCGGAAAGACGTCAGTTTTTCAAGTTTAAGTCCACTGATGTTAATTTAAACTACTGTCTGGTTAGTTTGTCAGACAAAATTAGCAGATTTGCTGTTATGATTGGTCGGATCGCCTGTCAATCAAACTCTCGGCAAAGAGTGAATTACAGTATAGAGATTTGCCGGTTCCCGATATTGTAATAGTTTTATCTCTATACCAGAATTGCACACAAACTGCATTGCAATCATCTCTTAAATTGTCATTTGTCTGGAAAAATTACGAAATCTGTAAACGGCTGCTAACAGAGGCCAGAGACACTGAAGATGGATGCAAATAGGGGAGAATCCTATACCAGGCAGAGCAGCTCACTGTTCACAGTGAGCAAAATATTGGAAGAAAATCTTAAATATTGAATTGGGGGTGGAGGTTTACATGAATGTACTTCTAAAGGGAACTGACTGTCTTTAGAAAAGTTTCAATGGCATTTTCTGTTCCTCTTACCTCTGTCTAAAAGTAAGGTTTTGAAGCACAGCGATATCAGAATCAGGCAGTTTACTTGTAAAAAATCTGAAAAAGGAATTGGCCATGAAAAATCATTCTTAGTCCATTGCTATGCAGTACCTAGGTTGTTAGTATGTAGTTTTTATTTAGTATGCTAGGGTGTAAGTTGTTGCATACTGGACCAAGTCAGACACTTTTTTATTATTCATCAGCTGAAAATCCTCTTAATTATGAAATTGTAGCACACCTATTTTCAACAACAAACTTTCTTGTCCACAGCACAAAGAGTACAGGATGAGAAAATCACCTGCATTTAACCATTACTCAGGGTTAAAGGTTCATTCAAAAACCTAAGTATGAGCAAAAATAATAGTGGTTTTATCTTAGCAAGCGCCACTAATAGGCACTAATGATCTGTAGAAAGATCATCCACAGGGGCAGCATATACAGCAATGAAGCGAGAACCTGAGATTTGTTCTGCTTAATCGCAAATTAGACCCACGATGTGATAAATTTGAGAGAGAACAAGCTTAGTAAAACTAAGGAGAATAAAAGAGATCATAGGAACAGAATGATTTAGATAGCGGTCCACCAAGGGAAGCAGACTGATAGGTTGGGGGAGTGACAAAAAGGAGCGATTGAGGTGCAGGAGCGGGTGAAGAGCGAAAGGGAAAGTGGAGCGCTGGGAAAATTCATGCTGTGTTAGCATCCCTGAGCAACTCCATCAATACTGCATACAGCTGAGTTACTGGCAAGAGTCCTGCTGCTGCAACCCCAACCTCCGCCAGAGAGAGGGAGTGAGAGAGAGAGAGAGAGAGAGAGAGAGCAGGAGTGAGTAAAAAAGAAAGAAGGGGGTAAAAAGAGAGGGTGTTTATGAAAGACAAGCACAAAAGCGGAGAGAGATTAAGAGAGAGCAGTTCTTACAAGCGCCTCTGCTTTCTGGTGTGTGTGTGTGTGTGTGTGTGTCAGAGGTTTGTGGTGGGACTGTGCCTTGATCTTGGGCTACTGCAGTAAAAGCGTGAGGAGGAGGCAGGAGAGGAGAGTGCTGCGCTCTGGAATTCTCCATAGGAAAGAGGAATAACACCAATCCAGCTCCACAGATAACATCAGACCGGATACCTAGTGACATCTCAGCGGCTTCCACACCTCTGGCCTTATGCAGAAAACTCTGAGCACACCTGATTTAGACCGGACCAGGTGAGTAGAGTTTATTAACTCTCAGTTTGGCAATGTTATGCAATTCAGATTGTGATCTGCTAGCGCATGGAACAGTGTCTTATCAGATTTAATGAACTTCTGCTAGCAGATAAGATAAAAGAAAGCTCCGTACGTGTGACATCTGAGGCTAAATTTTGCACAGCAAAGCTGTTTGGTCAGGTAGAGTAGATTGCTGCAGATTTGACAACGTTGGAGTATTATAGTGGTGCATTGAGATCTCAGATGATGGATGAACTTAAGTAAACTTTAGTTCTTCTCCATCTCAGCATCAGTTTGTCTTTCTACACTGAAAAAAAGTTTAGAAGCAGTTTTTACTTTGAAATTGCTTTTAAATTTCACAAACAAATGGCATGCAACATTCAATAAAATGTGATATTTTGTAGTAGAAAACTCAAAAAAACTCAAAAAAAAAAAAAAAAAGGAGGGAAATGAGTTTGTTTTCAGAGTGTATTTTCCCCACTTGGGTCTTCCACAATCATGAAAAACAGAATTATTAAGTATAGATTTTAAATCTATGATTTCCAGGCATGGAAAAGGCATACTTTTTCTTGAACGTTGTGGAAGTTTCTATAGTCGGTTTTACTTTTAATTTACATGCATATTTATTACATTAAAATTTAATATAGATAAATTGCTCTTTGTGAGTGTAGTCTTATATATATATATATATATATATATATATATTTTTTTTTTTTTAATATATATATATATATACATATGTGTGTGTGTGTGTGTGTATATATGTAGGTAAAACAAATGACTAAATCTCCTAAATTATATTATATTATTTTTTCATGTAGTACATTGTAATTGTACATTGTAATAATCATTTTTTCAAAGTTGTAAATAATGATTATTGGAGTACGTTTTACAAGTATGATTATAATTTTAATCTTTCAAATTTCTTATTTAATTCAATGTGTTTAATTCACATTTATTTCAAATTGTAATCTGTTTGTTTCCCAGTGGTTTATAATTTTTTATTTTTTTAAACCCAGAAGGAATGTATTTTCTATATGGTGCATTTGAATATTTTGACCAAATACATTTCAAACACCATTTGCTTTGACTGTTTAAGTAAATGTGCAAGTAACAGCTAGAATTATGAGTATGCGCCTTAACCCACAATGTACTAAAGGTTAGCGTCTAAATTCCACAACCAGATCAGTGCTGAACTTCAGTGAACTTCTGATTATGGAAAAGACTTACACCAAGTCACACTACTTTCAGCTGAATTCAAGGAGCACGTAAAACACATGTCAAATATCAGAAGGCCACTATCAAGTCATGATGTTTGATTGTTTCTTCTTTTCAGAGCTCCTAATGAGGAATCTGATTAGCTGTAAGCCAATATTTGAATTTCATTTGCACTGTAATAATCCTCGAAGTGATAAACTAAAGTCAAACAAAAGCCTCTTTACATCTCACTACAACGACTGCTATTGTAGTTTTGGGGATTAACAAAGTAAATTTTTATAGCTCAGACAATGTTCTTTAAAAGGAGCCACAGATGGACCCTTGGGGGCCTTACTTTTCTAAATTTATTCCGAATATTATTGGCTCCTTGGCGAACTGCTTTTGGATAATAGCATATGACAAATGCATAAATTTCTGCTAAAATGCAAAGATTTTATTTTATTTTTTAATTGTATTATTTATTTAAATTATTATTATTATTATTTTGTTATTATTATTAGATGAGCGCCCTGTCATAAATGCAATATATTTTTGATTTTATAGAAATGAGAATGGCTGAAATATTCAGAAGCTGTGAATCACAGACCATCATTAATAATAATCAGGAATCATAGGTCAATATAATCAGTATGGTGTCTCCTGACACGCAAGTCTNTCAGAAGCTGTGAATCACAGACCATCATTAATAATAATCAGAAATCATAGGTCAATATAATCAGTATGGTGTTTCCTGACACGCAAGCCTCTAAATGATTGCAAACATGTCATTGTTTGCTTGTAAATTACATCCATTCAGTTAAAAACAGCTACTGCTTACAGTACATGGCATCCCTGACTGAGGGTACGTGTGAATGTTCTGGTGTAAACACTTTAAACAATGCTGTGATGCTTTGCCTGTATTCTCACAGCATGTTGATCAAACAGCTGGGCTGCAGTGCAACTGGTTTACTGTGTTGTGGAATAAAACTAGGGACGGATATCATTGAATGGAAACAGGAGAGAGCAGGGCGAAGGCTGTCAAACATTAAGTGCGGTTCTGCTTTGTTGTGAGTGTTCGTACTCTGATTTATCTTCCTTCGATCAGGAGACACTTTATCTTCTTGAGATCAGGGCAAAAGGCCTAATGTTTAACCAGAAGACACTTTTTACTTAGGCACTGTTGACAACTTCTGCAATCTTGGTTTGAGCATCAAATTCACCTCAAGGGATTTTGTTTTAGATGCTGGTCAGTAAAACGTTATCTGCCAGTCAAGTTTAGACTCAAAATATCATTGCAAAGTGTAGAGGTTACTTGTTTTGTGGTTTTGAGAAGATCTGTCACCTTGGATGAATTTAATGAGAAACATTTGAGTGTGATTACAGAACTTTGGAATCTTGGTAATGCTGGGCACAGTTTGAGACATTCATTTCTTTTGAGACAAATGTGAGATTACTGGGGTATTTTTCTCAGGAGAACAATGTGAGAGCAACTAAAGTTTCATTTACTTGTCTCATTGCTTTATTATTTATTTCTCTATTTATCCTTTTTTGTTTTATTGGTTAGAGTTTATTGGAGTATTTTATAAAGCACACCACAGTAAGTTGAATTGGAATTTGAACAACGTTTAATGAACAAAGAAATTCTACAAAGACAATAGATGATGTGAAATGAGGTGTTCTTCTACCCTGTGTCCATAAAATGAAAGATAATTTCTAAAATATAAAGAAGTATATAATACAAAAATCAAGTAGGCCTACACTACCATTCAAAAGTCTGGAATCAGTTAATTTTTTTTTAAATAACTCTTATATTCAAAAATAATATAATTTATCCAAAATAATATAATTAATTCAAAAATATTTTTCAAATATTATTGAATTTAAAATAACAGTTTTCTATTTGAATGTATTTTTAACTAATTTATTCCTGTGATGCAAGAATACATTTTCAGCATCATTACTCCAGTCTTCAGTGTCACATGATCCTTCAGAAATCATTCTAATATGCTGATTTGGTGCTTAAGAAACATTGCTTATTAGTATGATACTTTTTTCAGGATTCAAAAATGTATTAAGAGAGCAAAAGAATAGCATTTATCTGAAACCTAGAAATCTTTTATATCTTTATAAATGTTGTTTCTGTCACTTTTGTTTAATTTAATGCATACTTTCTGAATCTGAGTATAAATTTCTTTAAAAAAAGGCCTATAAAATGTCAAGACTTTTTAAACTTTTATAATTCGAGACCAGGTTTGACAAGCCATCATTAAAAGTTTGATCACTCCTATTGTATATAATTTTTTTTTTTAATTTCAGTTGAATTTAATTTCAATTTTAAATCTCAGATGGCACTCAGCTTTGTTCACAGTTTTTTTTTTTGTTTTCTTGAGTAAATTAATGATTGACACCGTGTGATAAAAACAGTGCTGTCATGTAT
>SCHK01405982.1:1901-15674 GCA_004124795.1 Poropuntius huangchuchieni | reverse complement strand
AGGCGGATTCGAACCCGGGTCGATCGCATCAAAATGTGGACAACACACAACTTACCATCTGCACCACTTGAGCTGATGAAAGTTTTGTGATTTTGGTAGTCATGACTAACCCATTCACACGGCAGTGGGCGGAGCTAGTGTAAATAGCCACTCCCAACAAGGCGGGCTATTTGCACTTAGTGCAAATAGACACTCCGAATAAGAAATCTAACCTGAGCACCAAAATGGAATATTAGATGACTTATGAAGTATCATGTAGAATTACATTTTAAAATACATTAAAAATAGAATATTGACATTTCACAATATTACTGTTTTTACTGTTTATTTGATCAAATAAATGCAGCTTTGCTGAACTTTCAAAAATATATTTTTTTAATCTTTCACGTTATACTTTCTTAAACTGTTGTATCTTTTAATAATAACTACAAATGTATACATTTTATTGTTTCCTTGTCAAACTAAAATATGAAAATCTATCATAAAATGTTTAAAACTGTTATAATATAAACAGTGAAATAATACATTAAAATATCTATTGTGTAAAATTATTTAGGTGAATAAAAATGCATTTAAATAAATAAAAATATAAATAGTTAGCAGAACATGTCTATTCTGCATAAATCTAAAAATAAAAAAAATCAAATTATGCTAAAAAAGAAAATATTTAATTGTTCACATTAGAAAAGGAGTCAGCCATTAACTTAAGAAAAATGTTCAAAATTAGTTTCTGCCTCCAACAATGCCATCACAGAGCACTATAAAACAAAATTACATTGGAAATAACACTGTGATGGGAATGTTCATGACTTTCAGTAAAAACAAAGCAACAATGAACAACCAATACAAAGAAGGGGAAAAAAGCTAAATGTGTGGAAAGTGTTTTAGAAGAGCTTATTTTCTAAAAGTCCAGACGGGCACACACCGTAGTTGCACAATGTTTACTAAAGGCTTTTCGTAACAGCATTTTGAGTAATATGTCTAAAAGAAAGAGAGTAAGTGTATGAGCGTCTAATAGTCAAAGAAAAAAGAAAGAGATCAAAACGGAGCAGTCACAAGCGTATTGTTTTTAGTTGAAGTTCTAGGTATGTGGCTAAGTCTTGCACAGTGTTAATCCTGGCATTGTTATACGAGTTTGTGTGTGTCTTCATAGGTCTGTTGAGGCTGAAAGGCTCTGCGATTGCTTTGGGGGATTATAACAGGCTTTATCAGCAGGATAAAGAGTTCAAAAGAGCAGTCTGCCCTTAGTGCTGCTTGCTCTAATCTCTTATGCATATCAGCTACAGCATTAACACAACTCCTCAGCATTCTAATAGTGTCTTTGAATAAGACAGTGATCCACTCTGTTCCATAATAGTGCAATATTTCACAACAGATGACCAGGCAGAAGATTGTGATGCATCCAAGACTGTAAAATGCCTTGTGACATTTAAATAAGACAGGCGGTTCTTTGAAATTAGTAATCACCCCACATTGAACTAATAGGCTTCTCAGGATTGTTTATGAAAAAAGAGTGAAATAGAATGAGAGACTTTTTCATTTTTTAGTTGCCTTGGAACTAAATCACCATTCAATAGAAAGTTTAGACTATAGTTATTTGATTCTAAACTAAAGTACAGTATTCCATATTTCTGTTTATGGCTACAATAAATGCTCCATTGTCCGGTTTAAAGAATATAGCAGAAACATTGAATGGCCCATTCAATGCTGCTTTGAGATCTCTGTGAAATTCTGACCACTAGCTGTGACTCTGAGCAGCCAGTGGTCATACCTGCATTAAGACCAATCACCATCCAATCAGCAGCTTATTCATCTGGACTTACTCACTCCATGCTCTATTACCTCAGTTAAAGATGGATTTCTTCCCTGCTAACCCTGAAAGAACAAAAAGTGACTTTAAACTGTTTTAAAATTACAGTTCTATGTTCTATTAGACCCAAACATTTGCTGTTCATAATCACATTATAGTATGAGTGAAAGAAGAAAACACACATTTACTCTTATAGTCGCAATAAAAGGAAATAGCGTCAGATGTTTTCTTCCATTATGTGATATACATTCAGGTGAAAATGTTCGGATAAGTCCAGCATGTTGCTTCACTGGAAGATTGAGTTCTGAGACATTTTGATTAAAAATTACAAGGTCAAAAATAATAGAAAGACATGTATGGATGAATCGTTTGCAATAAGACTGATAACATGCATTTAGAAAATAGATAGGGTGGAATTTCATTTCATGCCAACTTAAAGTAACATAAAGCTTCCTCAATGCCTTATGCAGATTTGCAAGAAGTATAGACTTCTCGACTTGACTATATGATCCTTTGGAGATTAAATGAGTTCTTTGATGTTGCATTGCAGGCTCTATTTTGGCGATGTACTCTCAGCAGGGGTATCACTTTATTTTACAGTCCTTTTACTCATGTACATACTATGTATTTATTATAGTAATTAAAATTACTAGGTAATAACTAGGTACTAACTCTGAAACTACCCCTAAATCTAACCCTACCCCATGTAGTTACCTTATATTACCAGTACTTTCTTAGGTAGGTACACTATAAGTAAATGTAAATTCACGTACTGTAAAATAAAGAGCAACCCTATCTTTGAAATACCTCAGCTATTTTCTTTGTAGGTAATAGATATATATGTAAAGCACCTATCCATGGTGGAAAGATCTTTTGCTTCTCTGACAGCTATTGAAAAGCCAATTGTCCCTTTTGCTTTAAAGGCGGGACTTCCATTCCTATATCTGTCTTACTGAGCAATGCAATTTCTCCTGTTCATTTTTCTATGAGTGGTCCGTCTCCACCTCCTTATAATGTGTCTGGCATTGGTTTCTAGATGGATTTCTAAAGAACTAGAGAACAAAAAGTTCTTTGTGGATGTGAAAAGTGGGAAGTTTTAGTTGCTCTAAAAGGGTTTCTAATCTAAGGAACGTTGTGCATTGGAGCCAAGAACCAAGTAGTGGACATTTTATGGATTTCTGGACAGGACGGACAAATCTTAAAGGGTGTCTGCAAGCTGTAGATACACGATCATATATGATCATAAACACAAATGGAACAGACCAACAGTGGGTTACCTAAAGTGAGCATTTTATGTGAACCAAAATATCTTTAAACATGTGTAAACTCATCTAGCATCTGAAAGATTAAAATTAATGCTAACACATGTTTTATTGGAACATATAAAATCTGAATGCAAATACGAGACATGTGCTATGATATATAAAATATACGGGTTGCAGTGACAGGGTTGAACTCTTGGGTTGAAAATATTCAGTGGCAGCAAATCAATCCATTAACATAACAGTGGCATTGAGCTACACTGCCACAATAACCTCTTCTTATATCAGCTGTCAGTCAAGAACAGGCAAACCTACTCATTGCCAACACAAGATAAGCCAAAGGAAATGTTATAATAACTATTGGCTAAAAGTGTACTTCACCTTCCAGTCTTTTTTCACACATTTGTGTTACTGTTTACACAGCTGAAATGCCAGCAACACCATTAGGAAAAGAGCTAGGCACAAACTAACACTTTTTGGTGTTCTCAAGTTTGTGTAAATGCACTTGGGGTAAAAAGTAATTTCCTTCTTTCACATTATTTCACACATGCTGTTACAAATATGAGGTCTTGTTTTACGAATAGGCTGTAGCATAAACTTTTTCGCTGTTTTCCCATAAAGAAGGTAAAGAAGTCATACGGTATATGGGCTTTGTTGTAACATGACCACATAACTGCGTAAATTCCTCTTTTAAAAATGTTATCTGATCTTACTAAAAACATCCTAGATAAAAAGCCATTTATTGACTTAAAAATATTTTATCTTCAGTGTGAAATTTACTTTTACTGGTTAAATGAACTTGGCACATCTTGGCGCATTTTTTCCTCTTCTAAACACTGTGTTGATATAGCAACGAGTAAATAAATAATGTTTTGTCATACCAGTGTGGGTGGAAATCGTATGTGCGCTGTCTTCGTTAGTGCTCCACTCATCCCTATATTTATTTGGCAATTTAAGTATAGACAAAATATACAAAAATTAGCATTATATCTGTTGCATTAAAACTCTTCAACTATTTGATGATACTTTAAAGTATTGACTACCACAAGTACCATTTCAATGTAGACCTTCTAGCTGTCAGATGTTAGCGAAGTTAATGTGATGAACTACACCTGTGGTTACTCGTTTTGGACACCTGTGTGAACTTGAAATGAACTGACTACATATACTTACATACATCATGCATATAGTACAATGTGGGCCAATGTGAGCACCGGTGCCTTCTAATAAAAACAAAAAAATACATGCATGACACCCTGAGTCTCAGTATATCAGATCAATCAGGCTGTCAAGCAGAATAAGGAGCTGTCTGTGAAACTTTGAGATGTTATAAGGTGGAAGAAGTCTTACTTGGAGCTCAAAAAGGAATGAAAATGACAGAACCCAGAGACTGTCTGGCCTTTCTAACAAAACATGCAATGAGACAAGAAGGGGAATTGTCTGAAAAGTGACCAAGAGACCAGATTTAACACAAATAGAGTTTGAGCTATTTGGCTGAAATGGCAGAAACAGTCTAGACATCGACATTCTTTATAACACTTCACAGATTTGCCTCTGGGAAAGTGGCTAGGAAAAAAAAAAATGCCAGCATTGAGTCACATCGGGCTTTGCTGGAAGCCATGTGACCAAGCTAAAAACTTTTGGATGAAAAGATTGTGTTCTAACGAGACAGAAGTTAAGGTCTTTGGCCTGAAAGAAAAGTGCTATGTTTGGCCCAAGCCAAATACAGTCCAACACCCAGGTAACACCATCTCTTCGATCAAGCGTGGTGAATGGCAGCATTATGTCCGGGCATTTCTTTTCAGCAGGAGCAAATGGAAAGCTTGTTGGCATGGACAGAGAGCCTTATACAAGTAAAGCCTTGAAGAGAGCTTGTTCAATCAGTCAGAAATCTGCATGCAGGAGAAACATTTATTGTCACTACATCATTGCATTTGCAAAATATAACTCAAAATATAACTAACTAAATCTTACTAGTATTTTTATCATCATTATTACAATTAGTGATTATTTAGACAGGGATTTTATATATGTAGATTGTAAATACACATTCTATACTATATGCAATATTAAATATAACACTTTGATCTCAAATTAAGAATCAAAAACACAAGTAGTAGTAGTAGAAAAGTTATTATTACAAATAAAAGAATTGATTTATTTCAAAAAAGGATATCTATTTTGAATAAATGCTGTTAACTTTTTGTTCATCAAAGACTTGAGTAGTGGCTGATGAAAATTCAGCTTTGCTATCACAGAATCAAATTAGTTTTTAGAGTAAATAGAGTTATTAGTTATATAGTTATTTTAAAATGTAATAATATTTCACAATATTGTTGTTTTTACTATATTTTTCATCAAATACATGCAGTCTCAAAGAGCATAAGAGAAAAAAACAAAAACATGGAATTGTAGTCCATATGTTTTTAATGCAAAATGCATTTCAGTCTATTTATACTAAAGATTATGATACTAAGAAGCATTGATTTTCAGAGTACGAAAACACATTACCCACATACACACACACCTCATTGTTTGGTAAGAAATGGTCATTGTTCTGCCACAGATACACGGCTTTGTCACCTAAATGGAGCTTTTCTTTGGAGCTCTAAAGGGGCTGACAGGATAATTGTTTTACAAAACAGCTTAAATACCAGATGATCCAATGGTCTTATGCTGGCAGTCTAGAGAACATGAACACTGCTCTGGCAAAGAGCTGGCAGAAGGCCTCTGGCCTCTGTAAAGCTCCACTATATTTACCAGAATTTTCAAATCATAACATGACTGTACCAAATTTTTATTTGAGTCTGAGATAATTATATAATAACAATAATTATATTTGTGAGCATGTCAGTGCTGACAAGTATTTGGCTTCATAATAGCTTTGCTCATCAAATGCTGCTATGAGGGTTTTGTTTCCTTATGGAAAGGCTAAACCATAACATTTTAATCCTAATATACTTGAACACACTTCCAGACTCATGAGAGATAAAATCCTCCTTTATGTTATAGTGGTGGTCTCTTAGTTCATTGTTTTATTAGAAAGATATTTGCCAAATGTAATTAGCTAACCTACCATATTAAACCATATTAAAAAAGACTTACAGATTAATCTTGGTGAAAGCAAGTGTACAGAAACTAGCTTAATTTCCCAGTGTTATTCACCATTGTCACATATAAATAGAACTAATCAGGTTTTAACTGCCTTAAAGATGCTTATTTAATGTCTCTAGTAATTCTGTGAGTGATGCATCGTTAGATCAGGCAGCAACTTTTTCATTAGTGGGTGATTAATTTAAAGGACAAATTCTAGAGCTTGGTTTTAGAGACAATTAGAATAGGCTATAGAGTTGTATCATTACAGACAATTCATCAGCGGGAAGAGCAAACACAACTGTGCTCTTGGAGTGCCTTTGTTGAAAAATGTACTGGTGATTTCACCAAAACAGAAATACAGTTTATTTAACAATCAGTTATTGGATCTAATTATTTAACAATCAACACTCAAAAATTGCACATAAGACATACGTTTTAAGTTATAATTATAAAATTGTTACTATACTATTAACATATAGTACAAATACTAACAAACTATGGACACTGAATGTCTGAATATGTGCAAACTGTCAATCGTGATGAAAAGGCCCAAATATAGTTGTTTTTTTTAGCTCAATTTGAATAAAATGCTAATGTAAAAAAAAAAAAAGTTCTTTTTCAGGATGCTATCACAAACCAGACGTGTTACAGTTGATTTGTTTGTTTGTGAACTGCAATTTCATCTATTCACACAGAGGCATAAATACAATACACACGCTTGTGTCAGTTCATTTCAATGTTTCTTTACAGTAGCTAAGTGAGAATAAACAGACATGCCCTAGTCTTGTTTGTTCATCATCACAAATGACATATCAGTGCTTTAGAGTCCAAACGAGGTCAGTGAACCGAAGCCCAGTGACCCCACCAAGCTCATGCTGTGAACCACAACAGGCTGCTGAGAGGAAGTGAATGCAAATCTCGTTTCGTGCCCATTCTTTCAAAATTACTCTAAGATTAGTTGATGGAATCCTTAAGGAATCTTTCTGTGGAATCAGAACTAGAATGATTATATTCTGATTCCCATTGTTATCAACCCAGTCCTTACTGAGGGGTATCTGGGGTGTTCTGCCACCCTAATTAAGGCTTAAAGACCCCCCAAAAAGTTAAAACAAAAGATTTTCTTAATTTACATATAAAAAATTTAAATGAACATTTCAACAGTGTTTTCATATTTTTCAGAACCAGAAAAGTTAAAAAGTCTAGGCTAACTCATAATCTATGAATTTGGAAACAGGGACCATGTTGTAGAAAAACAGCATCTTACCCAAATGTATTCAAGGGTCTCTTTATGAACTCTTGACCTTCTCACCCCTGTGTTCTGTTTGTCGTCCTGTGGTCAGCTGTATGAGAGTAAGGTCAATCCAGCGGTCACTGACTGTTTGTACTCGGGCAGGAAGTGAGGTCAAATTACCCTTGTTCGCATAAACTCAATATGTCAATATATGCTAAAGAGTTAAAGTCTGGTGTGCAGAGCTACAGATAATATTTTGTAGCCGAAGTACATTATGTGCGTTCAGGTTTTGAGTACAAACATTGATTAATTCTCACATTGCATGTGTTTGCGTTGCTTAAAGATATTTCCTGTGCGTTTATTAAATGCTGCATGTCCCAAATCTAAAAACAACACATTACAAAAACCTGATAATGTGCACCTTGGAGCAGACATTGTCTTTTCAATTTAAAAACACCATCATTCATACAACAACAAAAAAAAAGATTTATCAAAGCTGAATTTAAGAAACTGCTGCAACACTTGAATTGTAGCTTTATAGCTTATGTTATTGTAAAAAAATATATATATATATATATATATATTTTTAAAAAGCAGTTGTCCAAAACAGTTTGTTTGTTTGTTTGTTTTTCATTTTAAATACCACATCCATATTTAAAAACATACTTGAAGATGATTAGAGCTAAAAATATACATATGATGCAAAATGAAGAAATTAAGTAATGGAAATAATGTGTGTGTGTGTGTATAATACAAAGGTTTTGAAAGTTTTAAAAATTAAATTATTTATTAATTTTTTTTTTTCTCATTATTTTTCTATTAAGTTGGCTACATGTCTACTGTATTAGCTATTCAATCTTCACAGTTCAGTTCCTGACCCATTTTCCCAATGTTGATTCAATTCAACAGCATTTTCTCATTGGCCTGTTATCTTAGCAACACTGACTAACACTCTGTTATTGGATGCTTAGCCCAACCTTTCTCGTCTACATGTTTGCAGTAAAGAAACCTTGCCCCTCTTTTCTGTTCTGCAGTTCAACCTCTGTATTGGTAACACAAAGGTTCTGTGTAATAAACATACAGCCCACAAAGACAATAGTGCAATTTATTTTTCAGTCCACTGCCATGTTTTTCATGTTTATCTTATCAGCCAAGGGAGGATTTGCGAGCACTCAGGCAGGTTGTAGCTATGTGTGATGAGGAGGAGTCTCTATTCCCTGGGCATCTGATGTTGAATTGTCTTCGCCCAGCATGCAGTGCCAAAGTCAATCACTTTATCTCTTGGCAAAACCACCCCCTACCTTCTAACTGACCCCCTACCTTTCTTCTCCTTGGGCCACTGGCTGATGACCTTCTGACCCATCACTCTGCACAGTGATATTTTAGCCAATCAGAGATCAGGTGACAGATGAAACTCTCATTAGTAAACTGTGTTCAAATAAACCTACTTTGTGCTCAAAGTAAACCTGGAATTCAAGATGTGCCTACATATTCTAAAAACACACACATATACAGAGAGAGAGAGAGAGAGAGAGAGAGAAAAACAAGAGAGAGAGAGCATTTATTAGTGCTGTTTTTAAAGGACATTTTAAAATGGGCAAGAACATCCTGTTCTTGCATTATTTTTGCCATATCAAAGCCAATTTGCTGAAAGATTAGCTTTTGAGTAATATTTTTATGATTTTAAAAAAGAAATTGAAATAGCACTTTTTCCAAGTTTTAACTCATTGTACCTGCACCCCTCTTTAATATAAAAATACTCATAAATGATAACTGCTAACCAAATGCGGTCAAATGATGTTTTCACACTAATCAGTTATACCTAATTTCAGCTGTTGCTGTAAACAAACGTTTGTAACCATAGTAACGCAGCAGCATATTTTGTGATGTTCCAGTGATGTTTGCTCTGCAGAGCCATAAAGTCTTTTATTCCGGGGTTTGACACATCCATGAGGTCCTGTTTTCCTCTACTGTCCTCATTCCCTGTCCTCTACTAACCTGTGCCAGCGTTATCATCCTACTCAATGGCTCTACTAAAAGTCCAGCCAAAAATAGAATTCATAATTTACTCACTCTCATGTCGTTTCGCAATGTGACTTACTTTCTTCTGTGAAAGAAAAACAAAAGATAAATTTTGCAAAATGTCAGAGCTGCTCAATTACATATGTTGGATTTGAACAGTATATATACAGTGTTGGGGAGTAGTAACATGTAATGGAATTATGTAATTTAATTACAAAATAAATGTAACTGTAATCTGTTACAATTATTGAGAAAAAAACTGTATTTATTTATCAATATATATATATATATTATCAAAATTATAGTTACTTGTGAAAATGGTACAAATGGGGGTTTCATCTGAATATTTTCACACAGATTTGATTGATTTGTTTAGTGTTGAGTCCTACTGTAAGGTTAACCCTGCCTATTTTAAATGTTTCAAGATGATTAAGAGTTGAAAACATTCATTAGACATTTAGAAAAGCATTCAAAAAGTAATCAGATGTAATCAGTTACATTACTTTAATAAATTTTAAATAGGGCAACTTCTAACCTGTAACCTATTATATTTCCAAAGTAACCTTCCCAACACTGTACATATATTTTAGGGCTGTGTGATTAATTTAATTTTAGTTGATTCTCTACTATTTGATTTTTCAGTAAGACCACTGACTTTGTACGGATAAGAACAGCTCCGATAAAAAGAAAAATCATATGTTTGGAGCGAAGTGAATGAGACTAAATGATGATAGATGTTTTTATGTGTGTGATCTTAGCTATGCTTGTTCCAAATGTCTGCCCATTATATACATCCTATTTATGTAAATTGTCGAAAGAAGACTTAATATGAGTCTGTATGCATTAAAGGGCTCTCCTTTGGTAAATTACCACTGCATTTTCTTTAAGTATCATTGAGTCATCAGAAAAGTGGTGGATTGTGAGTTTGATTGAACACTAAACTCCTGTTCCTCGGAGAACAGCTATGGGATTACTGCCCTGCAGCTGTGGGACTATCAAATCACACAGACACACGCGCACACACACACACACACACACAGTGACAGAATTTATGACAGTTACTTCTGACCTCTGCGCTGTCTTCTCTCAGCCTGAGGTGGCGGAAGTGCCATGCTTATTTACCCTGAGACAGATCACTCACGCTCATTGATGATGCATCACTTGTGTGTGTGTTTGTGTATGTGCACCAGGAGACTTTAAAGGAAGAGCGAGAGGAAGGCCAACTGGGTGGTCTACCACATCAATCTGACAACAGCGCATTTTAACCTCTTCTACATTTAAACACAGACTAACAAATGAAGACCATGACAGTCACATCTCTCTTTCTTTCTCTCTGTTCTCGCAATGTGATCAAATGGTCTGTTGTCTCTTGACTTCCCATGCTGATTCAGTCGGGTAGAGGACAAAGTGACTAAGACTCTAGAATACAAAATCTTTACAGAGGAGGAAGGTCGGTTCAAGTGCAGATTATTGACACTTAGGTATTTCTTTATACTGAGAGAGCACAGCAGGACTGAGAGTACTCAGTGTGTATTTGGAAATAATACGACTTGGTAACAATGATTCAATGAAACAACATAAGCTAAGAAGATGATACCATTCCAACTTTCATGTTATCAGCTACACCCATTACTAACAGGTACATAAGATCAAGCATAAGGCCATTCAATCTCTTTAGGCAAACATTTCCACTAGAATGGGGTGTGCTAAATAACTCAGTGATTTTCAGTGTGCCATTGTCAGAGGATGTCAAAATGATTTACTGAGTCTGGGGTGGAAGAACTGCCTGATCGCATTGGTATTTGCATGTTATACTTACACATATATGTTTCTCTGTAAGCTGAAATGTACAATGTAGGCTTATTAACAGCATCTAAAATATAAAAACATTTAAATATGCACAGCTTTACAAATTTAAAAAATCTTTATGAAAGCTGTATATTGCCTATATTTAAAAAATATAATCCATTTTACTATAATATAGATGAGTCCCTAACCTCACCTTTACCCTAAACCAAACCACTTCTTATCAATATGAAAAAACATAATGACAAATGTACCATGTCACAATGGTTTTACAATATTTATGACTCCATGTTTACAAGTTCTTTACAATTCAGCTTCCCCGTGCAGTTTTTCAATATATTATATTCCATTTAATTAAAATATCCCAAAATTAATATTATTAGGAACAGTGGTCTGAATCTTATTAACATAATTTGAAAATATTGAGCCCTTTAATCTGAGTTAATTAAAAGATTTAAATTAATTTTGATAGCATTAATACAGTCTGCTTTGCCCTTTCTTATCAACATTTTGGTTTAATAAAACAAGGGAGGCAAATGCCAGTTCAAACTAAATCCTCATGTGACGCTGAGGTGCATTGCCCCCAGACCCTCCTGGTGTGTAAATGGTTGTTGAATTACTGTATAAAACAAAATGAACTAAAATGATAGGATTTAAATAATAATCCCCTGTTTCCCATGTCAAACCTGGACGAGTAATTAGCCATTGGGTCCCTTGAGTGTTTCCAGATGTTTATAATGGGGTTTTTAATTGTGTTTTTCTAAATTCTAATATGCCGATTTGATGCTAAAGAAACATTTCTTATTATCATCACAGTTGAAAATGACTTGTTTATTGGACTGCTGAATAAAAGCATTATTAAGTGCTGTTCTATTGAATATCTATATACACGGCTAGGCTTACCTGTAGTACAATGACACCCTCATTTGTGTAATACTCCTGAATTACCCCAACCATTGATCAGTAATCTGTTGATAAATAAATAAATCTTTGAAATTAAAAAGCGTAAAATGTGCCAGGCAGAGAAGATGAAATCAGATATCAGAATTATACTGCGATTTCTCAATTACTGTTCTATAACAGGCAAAGACAGTGCATACATCTCTCTGACAGCATAATTGTTTGGAGGTGCTAGTGGCCAATTTCAATTGAGTACAAACAAGAGTAATCTCTGGGAGTGGACTGAGGAGAAAAGACCAGTTCTGAGACGACGGCAGTTTTAATTTCAGATTGTTATCTGTTCTGTTGGAACGGGATCATAATAGCCTGCTTTCTCTCTCACACAGAAGACAAAGTGGCCTGAACATTTAAGGGAAGTAATCTAGATTGACCTTGCCCTGTAAATGGATGACCAGCAACGGCAGCAAATGAAGCTGTTTGTAGACGATGGGTCTGGAATGACTGGTCCATTTACTATAGCAATACAAAGCTTCATATGTACGTTTGATTTATTTGCTTCTTCATTTGTCTTCATGAGGTCAGTGGCAATTACTGAAGACAATATAACAGTAACCTTAATCATTTCCTGCCCCCAATATGCTGCACACACTGTATGTCAATGATAGAATAGTCTGATCCTAAGACGGCACATACTATGAAACAGTTACATTTTAAATAGGGTAAAATCCATTCAATGGTGACATTTTCATGATTTGGAAACCTGTATTCCGATTGGCTGGCACTAAATGGCACTAATAATTTATACATTATTGTTATAATATAGAGTCTATCCACTGTGTAGTCAAGAATCCTTTTCTTAATCTTATATTGCAGCATGGTATCCTGGGAAAAAAGGCTCTTTACCCAATACTGATCTCAGACACACACCAGCAGTCAGAGTGACAGGTACAAGGAAAAGAGGAGAGCAGCGAGCCCACTGACCTGCAGACTGGGGTCATGGAATCCTATTACTATCACACAGAGCTAAAGTGAGTATCAGAGCAATGCTGCAGTAGAGGCACATCATGCCAGTCAAAGTATTGTCGCCTATACAACAAAAGGGGTATGTTTGGTATTTAACTGCTCTTTTTAATAGAACAGTTCAGCTGAAAATGGAAATTCTTTTACTCACAGTCATGTCATTCCAAACCCAGATGACTTCATTTCTTCTGTGGAACTCAAAAGGAGAACAAAAGGTTCTGGAAAAAAAAGTTCATTATTTGCTCTTTTGCAAATAATGAATCCATTCAGCCACCAGGACCTGTCAATAAAATGGAAAAATGGAAAATGGAAAACTTAATTATCAATGGAAAGCCATGTATTCCATGTGCTTCACAAAAAAGTATAAAAAAGCTGTCACCTGTCTTTTACTCACCTTCGAAGCATCCTAGGTGTAGGTGACTTTCAGACGAATCCAGTCAGTGTTATATTAAACAATGTCTTTGATCTTCCAAGCTTTAGAATGGACCATACGGCTGTTACAACTAATCTGTCCAAAGTCAGTCACATCCGGTCACATCCATCGTAAAACGTGGCTCACACGGCTCCTGGGGGGGGAATGAAGGCCTTCTGTAGCGATCCCATGCGTTGTTGGAATAACAATATCT
>SCHK01405745.1:0-13937 GCA_004124795.1 Poropuntius huangchuchieni | reverse complement strand
GTGTGTGTGTGTGTGTGTGTCTTTGTATCCAGTGAAACTGCAGGCCAGACCCCCTCCCTCCCTTCGCTCAGCCGGAGCTGAATGAGTCTCTTTGTTTAACCAAAGTATCACACAGATGATTAAATCAGGGGAATTAGAAATCAGCCTCAACTCTCAGCACACACACACATGCATAGATGCAGGACAGCATTCACACACACACACACACACACACACACACACACACACACACACACACACACACACAGTGTTAATATAGAAATGCAGAGGTATTTGAGATGTGTGCTGTCATGATATTGGTTTCAGCCAATCAGAATAAACCTACACGCTCATGCTGAATTTGTTTAGAATGGAATACTAGCATAATGCATGTAGTACACATACTTAGTATACACTATATTGCTGTCACATGACTTCATTGTGTTGCATATGGAAATACAATCAAGCATCCTGCATTATTATATACAGCATGCAGTTTGGCATATGACTTAAATGCAGAAAAGTAATATATTGTATACATAGGCTACTGTATTCCGCTGTAATACACGGGTAATATCTATTAAATACACCTTAAATACACATTATTGAACTATGTATTGAAAAAAAAAATGAATTCAATCTTTTAAATTAACACACACATACCATAAAATGTAAATGAAAAATCTAAATGAAAACTGTTTCTTCATATTTTTATAAGCATTGTAATAGTACTAAATAATAGCCTACTTTTGTAGTGTGCTAATCTGAACATAGTCAGTAATTCATTGAGTTTTAAATATGTGGCACTTAAAACTGACATGATTTGTCCTGATCTTACAGGTGGAGAAGATAAGAAGAAAAAGCAAGAGGAAGAAGAAATTCAGGTAAGTGTGTATGAAGAAGACAACGCGTTTGTACAGACTGCAGCTTTATTTAAAGTGAGGGAAGTTAGTCACTGCTCTCTTCTATTTACACTGATAAAGAAAAACAACACTTTTACCCACCACAAAATTACACAAAGTTTCCAACATCAGAGTAAAACGCTACTGATAAAAAATAACGAACAAAAACAACAAATATAAATAATATTCTGTAATATATAACAAGAAAGCTGTTTGTTTGCCGTTTCTGAATAATACTAATAAAGAGGGCAAAAACTAGAAAAGTACCAAAGGGAAGAAAACGTAGAATAACTAAACAAAGTTGTTGTTTTTTTACAGTAGCAGACTGTATTTACGAAATAATACCGCAATGTTTTATTTCTTGTTAAAAAAAAAAAAAATCTTGAACTGGGCAATGTTCTGAAACAGACATTATTTCCAGAAAATACAAAATGGTGCTCTTTCAAAATTGCGTATTACATTGTCAAGTGGGCATAAAAATATTCCTATAGGCTAACGGCTAATAAAGTTTGTGCCCTGAAAATAGATCTGTAATTTAATTCAAATTTTTCAGTGATGGCGAACAGTAGCCGATGGACTGAGGCACTAGCGGTGTTATCTAAAAAAGGTCATTTATATACCAGAAACTCGTAATTAGGCTAATTCTGATGTGACAGAAACATTGCATTACAGTACTCCGCCTGTGTGTCTGGAGTAAAATGCGTAATTATCGCATCCTGGCACTGATATTTACACACGCTGAAAGTCATAAAACACAAATGTCATTAACAAACACTAGACAGTGGTGAAGACTTTTCAGTGTAGTTATGGCAACACAAATAACAAGAGTAACAACAATAGAAAAGATTACAACAACGAAAACACGTCATTATTTGTTGATAAAAACAATATGGCCTTATTTTGGTTAATAAAAAGAGATTATTCATTCATACAAATAAAAAAAGAAACACATGGATGTACCGATAATAGCATCAGGTGTAAGTTTGTTTACGTGTATGTGTATTTGAGTGACGTTGAGCGGGTCGATGTAAAGTTTGAGTGTTACTGCCAAACCCAAACAGAGTTCAGAAACTGCACCAATTTTTGCTGGATTTTTTGTAATGTTTTGGTCTCAGAACTTTGGTAATATGTCTCATGAAGGACCACGGGTGTCAAATTTCTGCCTCCTTCATTTCATCTGGCGTTGAGTGGATCTGTGACGGTTTTATCAGCCTGAGGCACGTGAGAATATGTTCCCTGCAGATCTCCACACACACACACACAAGTTTCTCTCAGATTTCCGTCTGTGTAGATTGTGGTGCAGGTGAGTGTTTGTCATGATTTTCAGTCACACTTCTGTCGGACCCTTCATACGAAACCAGAACGCCGCGTCACGGTCGAGATAGGGTGGTGTATACGGGCTGCTCCCAGTGCGTTGGGCTGTGTGACTGCGGCACGGAGCCGGGGTCTGGAATGGCGGTGTACAGGGGCCTCT
This sequence comes from Poropuntius huangchuchieni, assembly GCA_004124795.1. Classification (NCBI taxonomy): domain Eukaryota; kingdom Metazoa; phylum Chordata; class Actinopteri; order Cypriniformes; family Cyprinidae; genus Poropuntius; species Poropuntius huangchuchieni. The sequence goes on along the minus strand of SCHK01405745.1, from coordinate 11,582 downwards.
GCGAAGGGCCCATGTAGGAGAAGGCGGAGTAGAGGCCAGAAGTCTGGCTGGAGTGGGCGTAGTATGAGCCTGACGCCTGGTGCTCGGCGTATTCGGCGAACTGCGCGCGGGACGCCAGCGAAGGGAAGGCGGCGCTGTAGTGTGGCAGGTAAGTGACGTGGGAACCGCTCGCCGCAGCCGCTGCGTCGCTGGAGAAGTGCGTCTCGCTCTTAATCTGCGTTTTCCCGCCATCCGATCCCAAGTGCGGCTGGGAAGGAAGCTGCTGCTTGGACAGCCAGGCGGTGGAGTGACCGCTAGCGGCCGCTAGTGCGCTGGAGATGCCGTAGGCGTACGGCGAAGCCGAAGACCCGGCGCTGGTGCCACTCGACGACTGCGGGTGCCCGTTGGGCGGCAGGTACTGGTCGAACTCGTTCACGTCGAACGGCTCCATGTTGGCCATCACGTCATGGCTGATCTCGCCAATGTCCACGTTTCCGAAATCGATGTGCGGTTTTCCGCTGGCGGATGAGGAGGCGGAGCTTCCGTCTGCTCCCACCCCCAAACCGCTCCTGGAGGCTCCGCCCTCGCGCTTCCCCTCACCCGATTTACCGCCCTGCAATTCCGTCTTAGGAGTGGTAGGGGGCGTCGGAGGGCTGTGACTCTGACCTGAAGGAACAAATTGATGCATTTTAAGGCTGAGGCACACTGCACGATTTTAGAAATCCTATAAGATCACGGCATGTCACATTTTGCGACATGGATCTAATAAACGTGCATGTAGAGTGTACGGTGATGACACCTATTGACTCGTGCGCTACGACGCATGTTTCTATAGAAGAATAAAAAGTCACCAGTATGCGCTAGTGGTAAACAAAAAGAGCATGATGAATCACACTTTAGCAGTTGTAGTTTTTATGTGTGTTGAAAAAAGTGGAAGAGGCAAAAAGGAAGGGATAAGCCTGAGGTAAACAGTTTTATGTTTTAGCACCATGTCGCGTTGATTTCATGTCGCATTTTTATTGGCTGGTCAGTAAACGTGGGGTGTGGCAGCAAATGGACTGTGTGATGATGATCATGCTGAATTTCTGACACTGCCAGAAAATGATCGTAGGCTATCTTTGGTAGCAAGACAGTGACAACGGCCATCTTTGAACTTGAAAAATCGTGCACTGGGCTTTAGAGGAAGAAGTTTACGGTCGGTAAGATTTTTGATGGATTTGAACTAAGAGTGCTATTGATAACTATTAATACAATATATTTGCGCCCACACCAGTAAACGATAACTGTCTATTTTTGTTGTTCTTGTTGCATTTACACAACTTCAACCTGTGGATGTCCTCAGCATGCACATTTTAAGCGCATCTAAACAGTGAATTTATCATAATCTAGCTATCTGATTTCTAAGGTAGTTAGTGTAGTGAAATGAAAACAATACGTAGTCTTTTCTACTGCAACTTCAGAGAAGTCAAGACAATGTTGGCAAAACTGGGATAATTTTATGTTTTGTTACACTGTAAAAATTTTAAAAGTTGACTTAACTTAAAAAAAATTGAGGAAACCCTTTGCCTTAAAATTAAAATAATAATAAAAGAAAAAATAAGTAAAATGAATGGTAAAGTTCACTTAACATATTTTTTTTATTATTTTGTACTTAATCATTTTAAGGCAACAGGTTTCCTCTATTTTTTTTTTAAGTTAATTCAAGTTTTCACTTTTGCCTGATATTTCAAATGTGCAAGCCCTTTAAATTTGAATGAAGTCTGATTAGCTATCAGTGTTTTATGGTGGGCTGTAAAAAAAAATCCTTCTGAAAGTGATTTCAACAACATTTCTCCTCTATATCATTGTTATAGTCGTGACTGAGCTGCTATTCTCTTAAATTTGAAATGTTTTCAGAACGTTATCTTTATAGTTATCATTGGTGTGAATGGGCCTTAACATGTCTTTACTGTCACTTTTGATTTAATTTGTCCTTGATGAGTAAAAGTGACCCCCGATGTCTCAACAGCAGTGTAGGCAGGTGTAGCTCACCTGTAGCGTGAGGATGGTGTCCGTCGCCCAATGGTGATCCTGCGGCCCCGCCATGTGCCACCTCCAGGTGCAGGCTTTTGTAATGCGATTGGCTGTGACTGACCTCGCCCTCAGAGTGGGCGTCACCCTCGGAGTTGGATCCCGGTTTGCCGTTCTTTCGTCGACGTGGCTGGTACTTGTACTCGGGGTAATCTTTCTTATGCTGCTTCCTCAAACGCTCAGCTTCCTCGATAAACGGCCTTTTATCCGACTCATTCAGCAGCCTAAAACACACATAAGCATAAAAAGATTATGTTTTGCACAGTATAAAAGGAAATATCAGACTATTTAATAATAAAACAGTAACCCAATCACTGAAATAATGAAGAGAATTTAATCCTGTATCATCACAATAAACTCAGAGGTCAGGCACTTAGACAAAATAGCAATAAAATCTTATTTCAATCTACAGAATATCAACAGTTTATCGGTACTTGTTAAGTTTTGATATTAATATTTATGTTTGTTTTTTTTAAATGTGTTTACTACATATTTTTCTTACCCTTATTTACAGTATGCAAAATCATAAGCTAAGTGTTGAAAAACTGAAACTGGCTCAGATTTCTCCTCTGAGAGTTTAACATGAGCAGACGATCAGTTTTTTGTGTCTGATATTCAAGCTGGTGTCTGAACGAACTCTGCGGTTTGATTCTCCACCTGTTATGCTGTCATCTGTAGAGCGAGATGCTTTCATTCAGCCACTGCATCTATAACAGCAGAACTAAACACTCGCTCCCTCATGAAAATAAACTATTTTAGAAAAATACACACCGTAATAGCTGAAGTTGGCCTTCGAGCTCGGGTTAATAGTGCTGTTTACGGACTGTGGCCTGTGTATGTGTGTGTTTTTGCTCTTTTCCTCAGCAGCTCCTGAAGGGATTTGTCCCTCTAATCTGGCATGTTGAAGGAATGATTATTCTGAGCTAAAGCCCCTGAGAAACTCAAAGCCAGAGACCGAGTTAACAACATCAACAGAGGGGTGTGCAGTTAATATAAGGCTGACAGTGAGGTGTGGCCATCAGATCTACAGCTGACCCTGAGAGAGCCATTAAACTGCAGCATCAGTTATTAACTGATAGAATTACAGTAATGAATTCATGGTGGCTGTTTTTTGAGTGGTTTAAGACAGTGAAGGGTTTGAGAATGTGCAGATGGACTTTCAATTTGGTCACTTTGATTTTATGGAGATGCATCGTTTTTTTATTATTATTTTTGACCCTGGACCACAAAACCATTCTTAAGTCGCATGGGTATATTTGTAGCAATAGCCAATAATACATTGTATAGGTCAAAATTATTGATTTTTCTTTTATGCCAAAAATCATTAGGATATCATGTTACATTGAAGATATTTTGTAAATTTCCTACCATAAATATATCGAAACTCAATTTTTGATTAGTAATATGCATTGATAAGGACTTAATTTGGACAACTTTAAAGGTGATTTTCTCAGTATTTAGATTTTTTTTCCTAAGATTTCCAAACAGTTGTATCTCGGCCAAATGTTGTCCTTTCAGATGATGTATAAATTTCAATTAAAAAAAAAAACGGACCCCTGTGCCTATTTTTGTGGTCCAGGGTCACATTTGTTTCTAATCATTATTAATTACTATTCTTACTTAATACATTTTTACTTCTGCTATAGTATTTTTTTTTATACGCATCTGTTATGGTCATTAAAAAAAAAAAAAAATTATGTAAAGCACAGGTGCAAAGCAAATGTGCTATAAAAATAAACTTGCCTTTGGAGTGCTTTGTGATACAAATATTAATTTGTGCATTTAACACCATAGGCCTATGTAGTAGACAACATTTGAGGTGGATCAAAAAAAAAAAAGTTTATCAAAGTTGTCCTAAGACCAGAACGCATTTTGGTTTTAGGACTTTGGTGAAAGGTTTTGAGTCACTTCAATTGTTGACTAGTTTATATCTAAATACCATGACACTAACATCACTGCACCATGGTGGCGCCACAGCATCTTTTGTAAGGGATACACGGGTCAGAAGTTACTTTTTGCTCTCACCTCCAGAGTTTTCCGAGTGTTTTACTGAGCTCGGCGTTGTGCAGGTGCGGATATTGATCCGCCAGTTTCCTGCGCGCGGCCTGCGCCCACACCATGAACGCGTTCATCGGTCGCTTCACGTGCGGCTTGCTCTTGCTGCCCGAGTTCACGCGCACGGGCATCGGCACGAGCGTCCAGTCGTAGCCGTTGAGCACCTGACTGACCGCCTCGCGGATGCCGATGGGGAAGCGGTCATCTTCGTCGTCAGACTTCACCGACACCCCGGCGGAGACGCCGGGCGCATCATCACCGACGCCCGGCATCTGAGACGCCTGCCCGGGAAGAGGTGAGTCCGCCCCTCCGGGAGCACCGGACGAATGACCGGGGGACATGGAGTGACCGTCGTCCGAGACCCCGGGACTCATTTCCACCTCTGACATGCTGTGCTCCTCCGCCGACATCGGTCCTCTCGCTCTGCGGCCACAGGTGTCTGCGGTAGGTCTAGTTTTTCCTCACACGGCCTCTGTTTTTTTTTTATTTATTCACTAAAACGACCTTTTTCTCTCTCTAAAACAGTTGCCAATGTTTTTTATAATTAATATTATTAAATATGTATTTTAGGTCCTCCAAAGGAAATTCAACACGCTTGTTTTTTAAACTATCTCTGTTCTTTCAGAATGAATCCATCCGCCGTCTTCCTCAGGATATAGATCTGCTGAAAAACCTGAAAAAAAAAATACATACAAAGGTATTTCTATTATTATAATTGGTTGTCACGCTACCTTTACATATTTCTGTGAAGTAGGCCTATATGGTCTAAATGTAGCTATACCCTGATAGCACACATACATCACGGAGACATATGAATTTTACATATGAAAGACTTATTTTTATATAGCCTAGTGTTTGCTCATCTGCAAATAGTCCATATTAAGTTTCCTATCAGATGTCAAAAATAAACGTTTAGTAAAAGATGTTTATTATTTAGATTGTATGTAAAACTGATATCTTACAGACGTCTGTCAAATGTTTTTATACAGCAGATGCTTTCCAGATCAAGCGATCTTTAACAGACATATTGCAGACGTACGTGTGCTATCTGGGTAATAATATGAATATGGAGTTGTAATGGGATATAACCGCACAACCTCTTTGCTGTTCATAACCCAAACGCCCCACGAACAAGATAAACCTGTTCAGGAAAAACTGCTACAAACACTGAGGCTTTGACTTTATTTAGAATTCGTCTTTTTTCCAGCAATCATACGGTGGCGTCAGTTCGCCTCAGTGTGTGTATGTGTGTGTGTTATTTTAGCTTCACTTCTGCTAACAAGCTACTGTTGAAGGTTTGGCGGTTTGTTCAAGCTCCCGGGAGAGAAAGTGCTGGAATAATACCGGCTTCATTCCGCCCCGCTGCTGGATAAACACGGAGCGGCGCTGCTGTGGGCAGCTGAATTACACAGTGTTTGTCGGTGAAAGCACAAGCGACGACTTATAACCAGCAGAAAAATACAGCGAGTCATGGCAGTGTGTTTTTGAAAACTCAAGCAAGCAGCGAAGTGAACACATACGTGTGATCATTACGATAAATTATTTATTTTGCCTCTACAAGTCTGACTGAAGATCAATCAAAGAATCAGATTTTCTCTTAACTGAGCACAACAAATAGCTACTGTTTTATATACGGCAAAAAAAAAAAAAAAACTCTAGAGATGCGACTTGTCACGCAAAGTTGAACTTGAATCAGCTACTGTTGTCAGAGTGGATCGAATCTCATCCGAACACAAGAACAACAAACCATCCGACACCAGTGTTAATTAAGATCAGACACAGGTGACTTCACTTCTGTGATAGCAGATTCATTTAATATTAATTCAGTAATCACATTTGTCAGGCTCACGGGAATACAGAATTTTAATGATTTGTGCCTGATTTACTTGTGTGTTAAGTAGACGTTTCTTTGGGACACAAATAGCCTATAATGCACCTCATGAGACTTAATAATTTGTTTTTAGTTGGCTAACACAGGTATCGGTCAATTTCTTTGAGTAATTGCGCTTTTGGGTTTGCTCTATTTTCCATTCAACTCATTTCAGTACAAAGCGACTGTTTGAGAGAACCTAGATCATTTCTGTTCATTCGTTTTAACCACCCACATCTCTTTACTGTAGCTCGTTTTTTTTTTTTTTTATCCGCAACTGCTAACTTTATTTGTTTAAATTTGATTCACTTAATCTTTCGCTAGATTATTTCGGCATATTCTTGACAAGGTTCACTCAGTACAGTAGGGCGGATCATTACGCCTGGTTTGGCAATAATTTGCCCCTAATTCACTCATGCCAAAACACCACTCTTCTAAATGGAACAATCTCATTCAAATACAACCAGGCATTTAAACAGACGTGCTCAGATTTGAATAAATAGGCGTAAATAAATAAATAGATCCAAACTTACACTAGACTAATTTCAGTGTTTTAATCAGAATATCGGAGCATGAAACTTTTTACTTTTCTTTTTTTTTNTAAATAGGCGTAAATAAATAAATAGATCCAAACTTACACTAATGAGACTAATTTCAGTGTTTTAATCAGAATATCGGAGCATGAAACTTTTTACTTTTCTTTTTTTTTCTTTTCTTTTTTGTGAAAGGAATGTGACAGACTTAACATATTATATAGATTTTGTACTTTTCGTTGTTCTCTGTTCATATTAGAAAATTACACCTGATGACTATGGAGATCAGTTTGGACAGAAATAGCATTTGCTCGATAATGCGCGAGTAAAACGTTTTTCAAAAACTAGCTATAGCAAATATATTAACTAAATGGCTAGTATATTGGCTGTATTCTAAAAAGCTCGTTAAAAGTTATTTATAATAGCGGCAGCGTCATGTATGGATACAAATACCCTTCTTAAAATCAAAGTAGCTATTTAAATTCGTCATTTAACGAGCTTTCTGCCAAATGATCGAAGTGCATGTGTCAAATCGTTTCGTCAAACACTGATTAAGCAACTTTTCCCATTAAGACAGATTAACCCAACACGTCTCCGATTTACACATTCACGCAAATCTCGAAATTTACACCTCGTGACACCAACTTATTTTTAAAGAGTTTCGTGCTCAGAAAATTTGAACGCTGCAGTATTTTACACTGTTAATCCAGAAAGAAAAAACTTTTTTTTTTCTTTTTTTTTTTTACAATTACGCCCTTGTTACCAAAACTCAAACCGCAGCAGAGACAAACAAAATTCACATTTAAATAAGCAGATGTCGAGAAATAAGTTCAAAGCAGGGCATATGTATTATTAACAATACGGATACTACTAATTTGTCCGTTTAGCGGTTTCTCGATACATTGCATTGCCGTATATTCCCACACAGAGTAAGTGATAGAGAGAGAGGTAATAATGTCAAGCGTCTTACTGCACTGAAGCAGGTCGCCCGCCCAGCGCGAGAGTCCGTCGGTTCAGCCCCCTCGCTCGCGCTCTGAATGCCTGCTCTGTGTCGCGCGCCGGGGCTTAAAGAGCCTCGTTGTGTGAGGAGCGAGAAAAAAAAAATCAATTCGTGGAAAAAAACCTCTTAAAGGAACAGCAGAGGCCCGTCGGGTCGCGCGCTGATTGGCTGTCGGATTTCTCCCTGAAGTTTCTCATCGGAGGGCGGTGATTTCTGCTGCAAATCAACGACAGTAACATTTGGCCTATTAGAGTGCAATCACACTTTTATTTGTGCGTTTAAACATTTTATAATTTTTTTTTACACCTTTATACTGTTGATAACTCTCAGCTGTGAATATTTGGTGTGAAGTTGTTTTATTACAAATAGATATATAGCCTATATGCTGTTATTGTCATAACACTTTTAATAAGGTTCTTTAACGACATCTTAGTTCAAGAAACTTTAACATCCAAGGTTATTTTAATAGTGAAAAAGATTATTTAGCTTAATAAAAAGTTTTTCACACTAATGGTTCTTAACTGTTCTTTGGGGAACCCATTTTGACTGTCACCCTGTCATGTGAAAACACCCTTTATTTTGAAGCGTGGGTTACACTTTATTTTAAGGTGTCCTTGTTACAGTGTAATTATACATTTAAGTACTGAGTAATATTGATTAACTACATGTAGTACTTATGGTTAGGATTAGGATTAGGTTTTGTTTTAGGGTTATTTGCATGTAATTATGTATAATTTATTGTTATTATAATAGTAGGCTACATGTAAAACGAGTACACCGTTAAATGAGGTGTTAACGAAGCGTGTAATAATCCAGATTCTGTAGTTGGAATCTGTTTCATTTTAAAATCAGTCCTTATTCTTATTCAGGACAATTCCGATTTACACGCATTTCAATAGCAGATATTTAATTTCTAACATGTACAAAAGTTTGCAATCAAAAATATACATTTGTTTTGTATTCTAATAGGCTACAAAGCTGAGAATACGGAGATCTGAATTGATGAAAAGAAAATAATTAATTAAATATGATAACTAAATAAACAGTAAAAGGTCAAATTAAAATACACAAATTATTCGAAAATAAAAACAATCACAATAAACCAGTGAAAAAAGATTAAATATTTTATTAGTTTATTAATCCATTTTATTGGCTATGTCATATGACCACCAACTCGCAGAGAATCGTAATGTGCGAGTAAATGTGTTTCTTTTTTTTTCNATTTTATTGGCTATGTCATATGACCACCAACTCGCAGAGAACCGTAATGTGCGAGTAATTGTGTTTCTTTCTTTTTTTTTCTTTTTTTTTTCAGTATTAGCCTATTTTTGTTTTAGCTCCAAGTTGCTCGGCTGACAAAAACGTTCGGGAATTGCTGAATGCAAAGTTGTCAAATTAGCTATTAGGTTATAATGCAGTTTTATGATTTTGTCAAACATGAAATGACTTTCACAGGTGGTCGCGGGTTCCTCATTAGGGTCACGGGGGTTTTCGGGTGTTCTTTCAACTGTTTCCGATCACACTGGCGCGTTGTTGGCCTGCTTGTGCCGCGGGGTGAACCAGAGGAGCCCTTCCACCCCGCCGAGCGCCATCGGACCTGTCAGCAGCTCCGGCAGCGCGTCTCTGCGCACCTGCTGTGCGCAATAGCGTCTCCTGTCTTACTCGAGCGCGTGCGGACTAGCCTGTCTGTGAGTGTAAATTCATCTGGACTATTAAGCGTAATAGGTTGCGACTTATTAGCTGATTTTAAAGCTTGTTTTTATACGCGAGACAGTGCGCGCCCATGCAGGCCTGCAGTCGTGACCCGCGTTTGCGCGCTTAGCGCTGGAATGAACTCCTGCAGCATCGTGTCGTGCTACGTGTTAGTGTCATAATTGCATCACATAAACACACAGAGAGCGCATTTAACGCGTTTAAACAGAAAATATAGAAAGACGAGAAGAGACGGGCCAAACGCACACAAACACGCGCGCTGTTCTGGTCAACAATAACCTCTTGTATTTCCATCTCGCGACGCCCCCCCTCCACCCAAGCCAAAAATCATTGCCTTTTTCATTATCCATGAATGTTGACTCTGATAAGGGGATCCTGACCATGAGAGCATCTCTCTGTCTCGTTCTCCGGCGCTCTTTGCGTCCTTTGTTTTATCTCAGGTGAATTGTAATCATGTGATCAAACGAACACCCCCCTTCCATTACCCTCTTAAATGAAAAAATGAGGAACAAAAAGCAGTTCTGTGTATATAAAAAAAGAAAAGAAAAGAGAAAAGACGCGCGTCTCCCTTTAGAGCGTCTTTTTCTCCGTGTCGCTTCAAACGTACACATATAGAGGAAAAGCGCCTCGCCGCGTCTCCGTCTTTCGGCGGTATGGATGTACGCGGGAATCGCGCGGATGTGAGGCCTGCTGCACGCTTTGATGTGAGTTTCTCCCGGTTGCTCTTAGGGAAGTTGGTAAAGGCGCGGGGAAAGCGGCGTTTGAAGGAATATGACTGTCAGCGTCACTTTGTCTGCATGTAATAGAAACATAAAAAAGCGCAGACCTGGAAATGGACGTTTTTAGGGGAGCATCATGCAATTGTTTTCTGTGTGTTGAATTGAAGTGTAGCTGTTAAACTCCTTTACTTTGGCTGTTTGTCTTCCTGTAGCTCCGTGCAGCGAGTTGTCAGTTGTGTTGGTCGCGATCCGAGTTTCTCTTATGGCGCGTTTGTTGTGCCTTGACATTTTGGAGCTTTGAGAATTTGCACTAAAAATTAATTTAGGCTTATGTCGATTGTTTATTTGTTTTTGTTTTTTTATTTAGTTTAAAATATTATAAATTTAACAATTTCCGTTTTTATTGAAAATACTGTTTTACAAGACACAAATCTTATAGCTTACTAACGATAATAATGATACGAATAATAATAATACATTAATTATTTGTGATAGTTAAGAAATTGTTGTTGTTATTATTATTATTGTTATTATTATTTTACATTTTATAATTAATTTTATTTGAAGTTAAACCCGCAGGCGCGCGAGATGTTCATCGTTACCTGGACTAATTAATAATTAACACGCGCCTTTGCCTTTCTTACATTTAAAAATCTTTTCAAACTTTCTTTAAAATCTTACAGCAAAATATGATTTTCATCTAATAACAGGAAGATCAGAATTATCCTGTTTAGTATTTCCATTGCAAAATTTTGCTGAACATCGAATAATAATAATAACAATAGTCAAAAACTATTGTTTACATGTAGACTAGCTATTATTATTATTATTATTATATTTTCGTATTGTTTTATAATGATTGTTGTATCTGTGTAGTTTTCTTTTTTCTGAACGGCTCTCAGTGACGCGTTTAAATGCGTTAAAATAAAGTTGAAATGAATTTGTTTCCCGTCAAGTTCAATGTTTTTTTTTTTTGTTGTTGTTGTTGTTGTTTTTTTTATAAAAGATTTATAAAATTTTATAAAACTTAAAATAAGGGTAATTTTGAAACAGGATATGGTCGAAAATGCTTGCTTGTTAATTATCAATGCGACCATTTGTGCGATGAATTAATGTTACTTAATCCCGAGTTTTATTATTAATTCGTACATTAGTGAAAACCCCCGTTAAAACTGAGAGTCCGAGATTGATTTAGGCTCATTAACTAAACCATTTAATGACTGATATCAATCCATGAAAACATTTTCTATGCTGCAATTAAAAACTTCTCTATCAGCGTTTCTTTTAATTACAGTTTTGACCTAACCAGCTGCAAACTAAAGCGAATTATTGAACCTTCTTATTGTTCATTCTGTTAGAAACTGATGCTCTCAGCAAATCTCAAACATTGCTGGCTGTTATTTCACTCTCTGCTCAGTTTAATTGGATAATGAGTGTGTGTGTGTGTGTGTGTTGGTATGTGTGTGTGTGTGTATGAATATGTGTGTTTTAGTGCAGTCATGCAGCATGTGACAGTGATGCTGCTGCTGGTTGCCGTTGGAGACGGTCTCTGGGATGTGCAAGGGTCAAAAGGTCATTATGAGGACATGCATGTCTCATGACCGGCTGATGGCTGGCCTTCACACACACACACACACACACAC